>JAMXDD010000001.1:555227-820787 GCA_024733475.1 Syzygium grande
AAAAAGGATTGATGACCTGACATTCTTCCCTAAAAAATGATACTCACCAAAAACCTAACTTTTGCACCCTTACACTATTCCCTACACCCCTTACTCGGAGTCCACTCTGAATCTGACTTCTCGTCATTCGAATCCGAACGCCCTAGAACAGTTTGCTCTTCTGAGGACTCTTGCTCTGCCTCAATCTCAATCGGGTGATTGATGTTACCCGACTTAGCCGGGACTTCATCTTGATCCTCCTTAGCTAATCCATCGAAGATATTGTACTCAGGCACAAAATTGGGATCCATATATTACTCATATGGGAGTATATACTCCAGTTCCTCCTCAGGCTTCGCAGACTCGTCAGGCACATTCTCTGGCTCTGCCTTGGGCTCTACCTCCTCTGGAATTGGCTCTAAATCTATGTCCATCGGGTCGTCTGCTGCTTGCGATCCTTCGGGCTCGGGTTCGTGCTCAGCCCCTGAAGATCCCTAGGCTGCAGGTGCTAGGTGCAACCCAAACTGAGCTAAACTAGTCTCTGCACTGGTCAACTCTTTATCTATCGGGGGTATGGCAGATGGGTCCCAGTCCCCAACTAAGTTAAACGGGACATCGAAACCCCTAACGGGTCCGAACTCATCTCCTACTGCATTCCAGAAGTACCAGGCAGTATATACATGAGTCTCCCGTAAAGATAGTCCTACTTCTACAAAAACAGTTGTAGTGTGCTTAATCCAGGTCATGCCATCACCCATAGGAAATTCTACAACGTCATGCTCGGTGTGCACTGGTACTCAAAAATGCTCTGGTGGCAGTGGCGGTGGCGGTGGCGGTGGCGGAGGATTCATGGATCAGGTCGGGGTTCAGAAAAAGATTGGTTGTGTGACATCCTGAAAATTAGTCCGTTTGGGATTTATAAAATACTGAGTTTTATGAAATGTACTCGTAATAAATCCTCGCCCGGAACTGATCATTCCTGGAATGCTAACCAATAGGGAAAGGCTAATAGGGGAAATAAATTTGCACGACTAAAGAAAATTTGATCGTGAATTGATTTTCGACCATGAAATGGCTGAGGTGATATTTTGAGCCACTATTGGCCGATCCAAGGATAGTCCGGGGGTCAGTTCGCCACTGTCATAGTAGTGGATCGCGGGTGATTCCGCTGGACCACGAAATAACTTGACGAATGATCTTGAACCTATACCAAACGATCGTGCCCCTCAGATCTAGTAATTGATCCTCACGATTTAAATGACAACCGAAGTCGTCACGAACCGAACGAACTTGCACGTGACTTGATTTAGTGTTAGTCACGGGTCGAATATGCGAATTTCCCCAACAAGTCGCCCGTTAGTTTGAGAAACGCTTGAATTACGTTTAATAAAATTTAATTATTTAATTTAACCTAAATTAGACATCGAAAAATTTGGAAGTCACAATGGGTCGTTAAGACTACGTTGCGGTTGTAACGTACAATTTTGGATGTGCCCAAATCCTTCAGAAAAATTCAATTTTAGCGAGAAACGGAGAAAGTGACCATTTTACCCTTGAGAATTAATAAAGGGTTAGTTTTATGGGTAAAGGGAAATTTGGTAATTTTACCCCCAAATTTGGAAAAGATAATTTTTCCCTTGGACTTTTTGAGAAATTACAAGATTACCCTTGGATATTTTTTGGTAAGATTCGATCTGGGCCGTCGATTTCAAGATTAGATCGAATCTCAACCGTCGGATCAAAAAGTAGAGATAATGGCATTTTGGTAATTTGCCACTTTGGGTCAAATTTTCACTATTTCGATCCAAATGACCATTCTCTCTCTCTCCCCACCGAAAATCCCCTCCCCCACCGTGAGGCCCCCTTCTCCGATCTCTCTCTCTCTCTCTCTTTCGCCCGGACCGTTGGACGCCGCCGTACTCTTGCTACCGCTCGCCAATCCGCCGCCCCCACCCTCACGCCGTCCCTCTCCCTCTCGGTTTCTCTCTCCCCTCTCTCAGCCGTGAGCCTAGCCGCCCCACCGTGGACCACCACTACCCGCCCAAGCCGATCACCGCCCGCCGAAAGCCGTACGCCGACGCCGCCGCTTGTCACCATTCCCGATTAAGTGCCGACGCTTTTTGTTCTAGCCGTATCAATCTAGAACTTGGTAAGTCACGCTCTAAACTCAATTTAGGACTTCGGGTATCGACAGGTGATTTTTGGATGAAATCGGGTTTAAATTATGTGCGAGTTTTCATGTTTTGAGAGTGGAATTATGTGGTGGGCCTTAGGATTGAATTCAGAAAATTTTGGTGGAATATTCGGGGCCAACAGTGGGCTATGAGCGACTATTTAGTGGGCTGTGATGGGCCAATCAGGACGCAAATTGGATTTTTAGAACCGATAATTAATGGTGAGAAAGTGTCGTGAAGGACCGGAATTGATTTGACATCATTTGGTTAGAGAAAAATGGCAAATTGTGTGTTTAATGTGTGTTAGACCTGCGACTAAGTTGTGGTGATAAAATTTAGTGTATGGTTGTGTAATTACATGATTGTACTATGCTTGTTGGGTGCACGCTTGGGCCAGATTTATTTAATTATTACGATTGGCCATGCCAAATGCTGAGTGAGCACTATTTTACGTGTGAATTGATGCGTGCACGGGCCACGTGTGATTGGTCAATTGGGTATGGTAATTGCTTAATGAGCATGCACATAAGTAAGAAAGAAATGTAGTATGACATGTGATCATGAAAATTGTACCGTCCTGAGGCGTGTACTTCAACACGGGATGATGCTCGGTATTACCGGAAGACTGCCAAGCCTGAGGCGTGTACTTTAACGCGGGTAGTGCAGTAGGTGGTAGATGTTGAGCATGAGGCGTGTACTTCAACGCGGGCAAGAAACATGGCCTGAGGCGTGTACGTTAACGCGGGCCTTAGAGTGTTGTGATAAGTTGGTCGCAGTGAACCTGAGGCATGTACTGTAACGCGGGTCACTGGCAACGAATTGTGGAAAAGAGAATGAGAATGGAATGAGTGCATGACATGAGATTTGTGCATACTTGTGATTGTGTGTAAAGTGCCTGCTATGTGACGATCTGGTGTGTGTGATTATGTTTTGTGATTGTCTAAAGGTACGTGATAGCCTAAGTGAAGTTTAGGGATGTACTTACTGAGATATAGTCTCATGGTTGTCTCAATCAATATTTTTTAGAACCCCGACCTGAGTCATGAATCCTTGCCACAGCCACTAGAGCGTTTTGGGGTACCAATGCATACTGACTATGACGTAGCAGAATTCCCTATGGGTGATGACATGACCTGGATTAAGCACACTATAATCGTTTTTGTAGAGGTAGGATTACCTTTATGGGAAACCCATGTTTATACCGCTTCGTATTTTAAAGACGCAGCTGGGGATGAGTTCGGACCCGTTAGAGGTTTTGATGTTCCGTTTGATTTGGTCGGAGATTGGGACCCATTTGCCATACCCTTGATAGATGGAGAGTTGACCAGTGCAGAGACTAGTTTAGCTCACTCTGGATTGCATCCAGCGCCCGCAGCTCAAGAATCTTCAGGGGCTGAGCATGAACCCAAGCCCGATGCATCGCAAGCTGAAAATGACCCAATGGACATAGATTTAGAACCGATCCCCGAGGAAGAACTAGAGGAGGTGGAGCTCGAAGTGGAACCCGAGAACGAACCTGACGAGCCTGAGGAGCCTGAGGAGGAACTGGAGTATGTACTCCCGTTTGAGCAATATATGGATCCTAACTACGTGCCGAAATACAAGTTCTTTGATGGATTGTGGGAGGAAAATCAGAATGAAGTTCCGGCGGAGTTGGGCAACATCAATCACCTGATTGAGATTGAGGCAGAACCGGATTCATTGGAGGAACAAACTACTCAGGGGAGCTCGGATTCGGATGCCGAAGAGTCGGACTCGGAGTGGACGCCGAGCAAGGGACGTAAAGGCTAGTATGGGAGTTGAAAGTAGTTTTTTTTTAAGAGTACCATTTTTTAGAATAGAATGCCAGGTCATCAGTCCTTTTTGATCTCAAGGGTTCTTAGTACGGTGTGCACATGTATATTATGGTTTGTAAAATTGTGAATAATATGATATAAGTTTGAATGAGAAAAGCATGTGTATATTCTCCCTGACTGTCCTCGGTTTTTCATTGTCCGGGTTAATTGTGGTTTCTGTTGTGGATTTAAATCTCTGATGATTACAAATGAGGTCGGCGATAACTTGGGATGTCACACTATTTCGACCTAAGAGGGATGTCGCGTCCTTGATGGGGTTCGGGGCATGACAGGTTGGAACAACCATGAGACTATATCCCAGTAAGTATACCTATATACCGCACCTAAGCTATCACGTACCTTCAGACAATCACACAAAACACACATTCACACACACAATCAGTACAACGCAAACACATCATATACAATCACAGGCATGTTCAAATCACATTTCGCACTTTCGTTCCGATTTAATCACATCTATTCCACAGCTTTCGCCAGTGACCCGCGTTATAATACACGCCTCAGGTTCACTGCGACCAACTTATCACAACACTTCAGGGCCCGCGGAAACGTACACGCCTCAGGTCATGTTTCTTGCTCGCATTGAAGTACACGCCTCAGGCTCAACATCTATCACCTATCGCGCAACCCTCGTTGAAGTATACGCCTCAGGCTGGCAGTCTTCTGGTAATACCGGGCATCGTCTGACGTTGAAGCACACGCCTCAGGACGGCACAATTTTCACAATCACATGTCATACCACATTTTTTTCTTACTCATGCACATGCTTAATAAGCATTTACCACATCCAACTGGCCAATTACACATGACACGTGCACGCATCAAGTCACACACAAAACAGTACTCACTTAGCATTTGACATGGTCAATTTTAATAATTAAATCAATCTGGTCCAACGTGCACCCGACAAGTATAGTACAATCATGTAATCACACAACCATGCACTAAGTTTTATCATCACAACTCAGTCGCAGTTCCAACACATATTAAACACACAACTTGCCATTTTTCTCCAATCAAACTGCGTCAAATCAATTCCGGCCCTTCACGGCACTTTCTCATAATTAATTGTCGGTTTTAAAAATCCAATTTGCGTCCCGATTAGCCCATCGCAGCCCACTGAATAGTCATCCACAACACACTGTTGTCCTCAAAGTTTCCAATAAAATTTTCTCGAATTCAATCATAGGCCCGCCAATTGATTTTTACTCCTAATCCGTATAATCCCGCACCTAAATAAATCCGGTTTCCAACCAAAACTATCCGTCGATACCCAATGTCCTAAGTCGGGTTTAGATGAGACTTACCTAGTTCTAGACTATCGCAGCTAGAACGGAAAGTGGCGGCACCTAATCGGGAACGGCGGCGAATGACAGGGATAGTGGCGCGGCTTGGCACGGCGATCGGCGGCGACGACGGTGGCGCGGCTCCCTTGGTCTAGACCCACGGCCACACGAGGGATGAGAGAGAGAAAGAGACGATGACGTCAGCGGGGCTGGCGGTGGCGAGGATGGCGTGGCACGGCAGCGGTTTGGCGGGCGTACGGACGGCGGCCGGCGTATGGGCAAGGGGGCGGTCGGCGCAAAGGAGAGATGGTCGGAGGGAGAGTTCACGGTGGGGGGGTTTCGGTGGAGAGAGGGAGAAGAGAGAGAAAATGGGTCAAAGATTAAATATCCCAATTTTGACCACTTTTTGGTAAATTACCAAAATGCCATTCTCTAATCTTTTTGATCCAACGGTCTAGATTCGATCGTATCTTGAAACCGACGGCCTAGATCGAATCTCATCCAAAATATCCAAGAGCAATCTTGTAATTTCTCAAATAGTCCAAGGGCAAAAGTGTCTTTTCCAAATTTTGGGTCAAAATTACCAAAATGCCCTTTGCCCATAAAACTAATCCTTTATTAGTTCCCAAGGGTAAAATGGTCACTTTCTCCGTTTCTAGCCGAAATCGAATTTTTCCGAAGAATTTGGGCACATCCAAAATTGCACATTACAACTACGACGTCGTCCTAACGTCCTATTGTGACTTCCTAATTTTCCGATGTCTAATTTGGGCTAAATTAAATAATTAAATTTTATTAAACATAACTCGAGCGTTTCTCAAACTAACGGGCGGCTTGTTGGGGAAATTTGCATATTCGACCCGTGACTGACATTAAATCGAGTCACGTGCAAGTTCGTTCGGTTCGTGACGACTTCGGCTGTCATTTAAATCGTGAGGATCAATTACTAGATCTGAGGAGCATAATCGTTTGATATAAGTTCAGGATCGTTCGTCAATTCATTTCATGGTCTAGCGGAATTACCCGTGATCTACTATTATGACAGTGGTGAACTGACCTTGAACTATCCTTGGATCGGCCAACAGTGGCTCAAAATATCACCTTGGCGATTTTATGGTCGAAAATCAATTCACGATCGAATTTTCTCTTAGTCACGCAAATTTAATTCCCCGATTAGCCTTTCCCTATTGGTTAGCATCCTAGGAATGATCAGTTTCGGACGAGAATTTACTATGAGTACATTTCATAAAACTCAGTATTTTGCAAATCCCAAATGGACAAATTTTCAGGATGTCACAGTTTATATATATAAGGCATGACCTTTTGGGAGTATCCTTCACTTCCAACATCCTATGTATCCGGATTTAATGCCAAGCCATTGAAGCCATATAATGTAACACCTTGGGGTCCGCCATTGTACACATATAATCCACTTTGGGTCCCACTAAGCCCTCACTGTTTGTTTCTCTAAACTTCGCCCAGAAAACACGTATGTATAGATAGAGAACCCTAAACTTTATAAGCCAGTCCAGAACTCCCTTTAGGTGATGTAGGACAAGAGAGGCTCTCTCCCTTCCTTGCAAAATTTCGAGGACCGAGGACGTACCGCCATCCCTTCTCCCCAAGGCCGCACTGCTTGGGCATCTCCACCCCTTATGGGCACAGGCAAATACCATCGCCCTCGACGCTGGGTCGGGTGTTGGCTTTGATATCACCTGTAACGCCCCGGGGTCTGCCACTATACACATATTGTCCACTTTGGGCTCCATTGAGCCCTCACGGGTTTGTTCCTCTAGGCTTCATCTAGAAATTGTGGATGTATAGATAAAGAATCTCATTCTCCACCCCGACTTAGTATTTTGGGTATTTCATTGACCGGGCTAGAAACGGCTAGGGCGTGTATTTAGTTTAATTATTTCATGATTTAATTAGATTATGTGGTATTCTAATTTAATTAAATTATACTGATTTGAGGGACTTGCTTGAGTGAATAATCGTACATGACCGACTTGAATGTCGGGTCTGGAATTGGAGTGGCAACCGTGATTTTGGACCGAATGTTAGGTATGAGTGATTTGATGTGATGTGGCGTGCATTTGATTTGATTAAGTGACGTGTGAATCTGATTTAAATAAGTGGCGCAGTCTCCGCTTGAGAGGAATAAAGCCCGGATTGATCGGAGGGCTACGGACTTGGGACGTGTTGACGGGCGGTCCGTGGGAAGGCTTGACCGCTGGTATGCCAAATGGATTCGGGCTTGAGACGTGCGGACGGTGGCCCGTTAAAGGTGTGATTGACCGACGATTTACGCCGGTCGTTGAATTGTACGATTACCGTGGCTTGGGACGCCGGATGGACGGCGCCAATGGAAAATAATTGATTGAATAATATGGCTTGGGACGCGGGACGGGCGCCATTGAAATTGATCGAATTGTGCGGCTTGTGAGCCGTGAGAATGAACTTAAATGCAGTTGGGCGCGAGCCGTGGGTTAGATGTTCGGTCACGCATGTGATATGAGTGAGATTGAAATGGTTGGTTGAGTGTGATTGAATTGGCTGGTTGAGCGTGTGACTGGATTGGTTGGTTGAGCGTGTGACTGATTGACTGGTTGAGCGTGTGGATGTTGATTGAATCGACTGATGTGCGTGTGGATGACTGGTTGGATGGGTTGGGTGCTTGTTTGGGTTGACTGATTTCGAGTGAAAGTGTGTGTGCTGGTGATTGTGATGTGGTGGTGATTTATACTTGCATTATCATGTTTGGACTAATATGCAGGGTTGGTACGTGGTTCGAGGCGAGGTAAGCCTAGCATGCGAAAGTGATTGTATTGTTTGGTAGTTGACATGTTAGACTGGTCTGGCTACGCATTAGCCTAGGTTAGGTTTAGGTTGTTGCTTATTGAGACTCTGTCTCACGGTTATTACATAACCACTTTCAGATCCACGACCGTGATCGATTCGGAGAGGCTGCCAGAGGATCACAGGGATTGAAAGATAGACCAACTCACCCTGTATTTTGAGTACCTTTTTGTAGAGAAGATAGGCTTGTCAACCACCACCCTCGTTTGAAAAATTGTGGTTTGATTTTGGAAGTCAAGTGACCCTTTTTGTAATATTGAAGGTTTTTAATGTTGAGTGGTTATTGAATCTCGATGTCTATTCCTTAGTCATGTTTTTATTGTCTGGGTTATTATTACATGCTTCCGCTTGCGCATTTCTTTTGGGTCGGCGACGCGTCCTGGGACGTCGCGTTTAAACGATCGACCGTGAACGGGATGTCGCGGGCTCGGTGGGGACCGGGGCGTGACAACCGCCATCCCTCCTCTCCGTGCACCGCTGCCTAGGCCATCACATATGACTCAATAATCTAGAGGAAGTATTAAATCATGAGAATGTAATTTTGATGATTTGAAAACCACGACAAACCCAAAAAAGTAATGCTCAGGGCACGCTGATCTCCCATTTTCTAAGGCTAATGTGGGTATGGCTTGGTCATAGAGGCCTTGTTTTTTCGAGATCTGGTTTGATTTGCTTCATGATCTCTCCACCTGAGATACCCTCGAATAATCATACATGGATGACATATCAAATTCATTGCCGCTGTGCATGAAGAATGTAGGTCTTGACGGCACTTGGAGAATGATCGAGTGGCTATTAAGCATGAGAAGGACTGAGGCCATCATTGGCTGGCTAGCCACGTCTTCTTGGACACATAATATACCAATGTGGATGCGCCTCGCAATTTCAATACTAGAACCAGAACTGATAGAGGGATCGATGATGTTTGATATTGATTGTTCCCTCCAATTCTTCCAAACCTACAAATATCTGACAAACATTGAGCATATTGATCTTTAGAATATTATTTGAAATGAGAAGGTGTGCTTTTACTCACATAGCCTATAAGGGCCTCCGTGTCATCGCCCATGTGGTAAATAGTATTCCTTTGACTACTCACAATCTCCAAAACCAGCACTCCAAAACTGAACACATCTGACTTGACCGAGAAAGTTCGGTGTATTACATTCTTCGGCGCCATACATCTACTATGCATCACAATGGCAACACCATATTAGATTTATAGTTTGCTTTGTTCTTTTGGTAATCATTAGCTCTAGAAGGTTATAGCACTTACTAGGTCCCCACGATTTTGTTTGCCTCTGCTCGAGTTTGGTTCAACTCGAATAGCCTCGCCATACCAAAATATCTTAGGAATCATGTTCAAGTCCAACAAAATGTTGCTAACTTTGAGATCCCGATGGATGATATGAAATTGAGTCTTCGTGTAGGTAAAGCATCCCTCTAGCAACGCCTATTATTATCTTGTGACGCCTATCCCAGTTGAGATTCGCACTCTTTATAGGATCTACACGTTTTGGTGGAATCACAATTATACGTCCATTAGTCATTTTGTGAGGATCTAATTTCACGAATGACAACTAGAGAAACATACTGAATAGAAATTGATCAAGGCTTGAATTGGGCACAAACTAGTAAATGAGAAGCTGTTCGACTCCTTCCAGACAGAAACCTAGGAGCCTGACCAAGTTCCTATCTTGTAGCCTAGCCAGTAACATGACCTTGTTCTTGAATTCTACTTCCCCTTGGCTAGAATTCTATGATAGCCATTTTATTGCGATTTCCTGTCTATTGGGGAGCTGACCCTGAAATTCACCAAATTTGGTCCTTGTGCATATGTATCGATTGTCCATTGAAGCATTTCGAAGAGTATCAGATTGATGTCATCTTTGACTATTTTGGTTGTTTAAATTTTGAATACAAGATAGTAGAGGGTGTGCTTTGTTAATTATTACCATGTAGACAGCACCAAAACCGCCTTGTCCAAGCTTCTTGGAATCAGAGAAGTTATCCGTTGCCACTCTGATAGTGTTGAAATCAAATTGCAGCGACTTCGCCGTACTAATTTCGTGCACAACTTCACCTAGAAAGACAAAAACGCGGTAAATAGTTTTCATGACGAAAGTTTCACAAACGTCTAGTTTATATAATTGTGCCTGCTGGTATTACTAATAAACCCTAAACCCTTATGAAGTTTGTGGCCTAATTGTGGAAAGCGATGCAGCTCTTACTACATTGCCGGTGCAAAAGCATAGTTATTAGTCAACTTAATTATGTTCATGATCTTTTTTAACCTCATGAATGCAAAAGGATAAAGACTCGCCTTCAAAACTTTGTCTGGTCTGCTTCATCTTCCTTTTCAATTTTAGGAGCACGAAAAGTCCGATGACAAGTAGTGCAGAAACACTTGCGACGACCGCAATGACCACAGTCCTTGTCAAATTGCTCTTTCCAACTGCAAGAGCAAAGGCTCATTATGTTTATGATCATTGCTCGCTGATTACTAAGTAATACACTGGAGAAATTACTAAAGTGCCATTACGACTGTGGAAACGAAACTCATGTTGCAAAGCTATAAAAAGAACAGATCGATCTAGATGTCTACTGCTCTCTCTCTCTCTCTCTCTCTCTCTCATGCTTAACAGGATAATTTTTGATGATTTGTCAAGACCAGAGAAGTGCAATAAAATCATTCTTAGCAAATAGTTCTCTACACAGTAGAATGACTTACTTTATTCTTAAGTCTCTTTCACGGGTTCAAATGGTACCAAGTTATATCTTAACGAATAAAACGTCTTTTTGAACCAAAGAAAAAGATTAACAAATACCCTTTCAATCACATATTAGAATTCAGCCAAAAAAAGGGTCAAT
This sequence comes from Syzygium grande, assembly GCA_024733475.1. Classification (NCBI taxonomy): domain Eukaryota; kingdom Viridiplantae; phylum Streptophyta; class Magnoliopsida; order Myrtales; family Myrtaceae; genus Syzygium; species Syzygium grande. Next base: position 566,256 of record JAMXDD010000001.1, read on the forward strand.
TCGGTTTGGACTTAGTTCCAAAAGTATATGCCCAAAAGGCTCATTATGTTTATGATCATTGCTCGCTGATTACTAAGTAATACACTGGAGAAATTACTAAAGTGCCATTACGACTGTGGAAACGAAACTCATGTTGCAAAGCTATAAAAAGAACAGATCGATCTAGATGTCTACTGCTCTCTCTCTCTCTCTCATGCTTAACAGGATAATTTTTGATGATTTGTCAAGACCAGAGAAGTGCAATAAAATCATTCTTAGCAAATAGTTCTCTACACAGTAGAATGACTTACTTTATTCTTAAGTCTCTTTCACGGGTTCAAATGGTACCAAGTTATATCTTAACGAATAAAACGTCTTTTTGAACCAAAGAAAAAGATTAACAAATACCCTTTCAATCACATATTAGAATTCAGCCAAAAAAAGGGTCAATTCGGTTTGGACTTAGTTCCAAAAGTATATGCCCAATAGTCAGGCCTAGTGCATATCCTAATGGGATTAGCCTAATATTTTGTTTGAGCCTTCTTGGAGCTGCCGAACTAGGTAGGCATCAAATTTATTCAAAGCCCGACCATTCAACATAAATAAAATCTAAGCACCAAAAAAATGAAAATGGAACATATGGGTTTGGAAGATGCTCATCAAGTTGAGATTTTGATGCCCTTCCATCAATAATAGCTTCCTGTCTTAAGAAATAACGATTTAGTATTCTGTTTCTGAAAATCTAATTTAATTATCTAAATCAACAGGGAGTGCCAGATCTTATTTAATGGATGCAACGCAAAAAGAAGGTAAAGGATGAACTCTCCCGGAAGATCTCTTTCTTGGCCGGCTCTCTAGTTTCTGCTTTCCAAGAACAAATTCACACTGACCTCAAGATTAAGCCTACCATAGGCCCTCCAATTTCTGCTCATAGAGCCATCTTGGTAGAGTCTCTCTCTCCCTCTCTATCTCACTCTAGTTGTAAAGTTTTAGCCGCTCTTTACCTTCGATGACGGATGGTATAAAGTTCTAGTCATAGTCGAAGATCTCATATGAGTTCGTGTCACCAATGTTTCAATTCCTACCTCGCAACTTTCTTTCCCTTTTCTTTTTGATTGAATGATGAGAAGTAACGAATATCTGCTATTGATTCATTACCCTAGCCTAGACTTACAATCTCATACGACAGCTTGCGAGAAATGAGTGCCATAATTTGTGATTCAATGGACTGACTGTGATAGTTGACTAGTATCCATGTTGATGCATCAAAGATTAAACATATGTTATTTTGCCGAAAATGTGGACCAACCGACACTTTTTTTTTTCCCAAAAAGCAATAAAAATTACATGATCTACTGAGCACCTATCAAATAAAAAAATCGTATGGCTTATTAAGCATGTAGATTAAGCTCATATGAAGAATTAATCGTGTGAATCTTATGTAAAGCCCACATAATTTTATAAAAAAAAAGACACAAATGCCGTGTACCTAACTTCTGAACAAGAGCCAACATACTTGGTGGTGGAGGCAGCACATTTGCCTCTTGTGATGGCGACAGCAGAAACGGCGGTGATGATGGTGGCAGTGACGTAAGTGGCTCACAGATTGGGTCGAAGAACCGATGATTGGTCTCGTAAAGGATCATGCAACTAGGCACCATGAACCATCCTCCTGTGTACCTATCACAGCAATCCCTGATCGCCTGGACGCCTAACACCAGGCAGTTGCTGCATTGCTACTCCGTCAAGTCCGGTGTGTACTGCACCAACGCATAGATCATGTCAGGCCCTGCTGATTAGTTCCCCGACGCATACTTTCTCAGCAAGCTGCCACCCGCCGCCTCGGCCCATAGACCATTCAGGAGCTTCCTCATCACTGTGTCATGTGTCCGGGCTCGAGACGTTGTCGAAGGTTCTGGCCATGGAGGTAGGTTTTGTCGCGACTGCACTGAAGAATGAGGCGTTCAAGTACCGGATGATGCAGTTCCCAGTGTAGAGGAGTGCCTTGTTCCGGAGGGGTAGAGGCGGTGTATGTCGGAGGCCAAGGCATTGAGGCAGGCTCGGCAGCTTGCGGCGGTTAAGTCACCACAATAGAGGCCAAAGATGTAAAGAATTTGGGAGACGTCGGAGATAGTGATAGAGGCATTGAAGAAGCCGTAGGAGAGGGACAAGGAGTTGGTTGCCGAGATGGAGGAGAGGAGGGTGGTGAAGGTGGTTTGGTAGGTGCTGTTGGCACTGAAGTTGCCGGTCGAGCCACAGTAGGTCGCTGGGAATTGGTTTATGGTGGAAGCAAACATGAGAATAAGCAAGAGAAGGAGATTTAGAGGATCCATTTTTTCTTTTTTGGGTGTTCCGAGTCTCTCTTTGATAGAAGTATTACTCAAAAGGCTCGTTACCCAAATACTATGACTACTGTGATCGATTGATTGCAAAACAAAATGTGTTGAATCATTTTATACAGGGTTGGCCCCCATGCTTGACATGCTAGGCCCGAGACATTATTAGTTTGTAGACATATTATTTTGTTATGGCTAGTGCTTTCACCTAAATGGGGGTGAATAGGTGATTTTATCAAATTGTATGATTTAAATGTACGGAACGAATATAGTCAAAGTCAACAACTCGTATGAACAATGTCAGATGGATGCATATAATAAATTTGTATATAAGTTGTTGTCGGATGATTGCGTCTGATGATTAAGATGATGTTTTTACGAACTCGTTTGATATAAATGTATGCTGTATAATGTCAGCAGTAATAAATGAAAGTTTAGAAATAGAAAATACTGCATACAGATATTTATAGTAGTTCGGCTTTATCAGGTCTACGTCCACTCTTTACCCTGGCAGCCTGTTGGCTATGTTTTACTATTAAATCACCAAAATATTACAAGAGCAGTGCTTCTCAGATGATAGATTATACTATCACGTACACTCTTCACTCAAGTAATTTTCTTTCTAAAGTCAAAATGTGGAATACAATAGTCACAAGTGTGTAAGATCGAAGTTCTATTCAAACTTTGGAATTCTCGATTCTGGTTATTCATCTTATACGACGTTTGCACTAATTTTATACTCCTCTACTTTCAATCTATCCATTGACAGTATTCAGAGGATTGATCTCCAAATCAACCCGTTGGAGAAAACTTCCCAAAAGAAAATGCATAGCCATTATAAGAAAAACCATTATCTTCAGGTGATTTGATCGCCCATACAATCAAATCAAGGTTTCCATAAGTGTAATTATTCATGTTAAGGAATGATCTTGTGATTGTCAATTAGGATATTTTGAAATATCAATTTGATTGTCCCGCATAAACTTGCCAAAAATAATACTTATTAAATTTGACGAGTAATTTTGAATCTTGATGACAAAGTCCTTTCATCGACTAAGTCTGATGATTGAGCATTTACCTGCATCAAATAACTTAAGTGTAATTATGATTAGTAATAGATTATTTTGTCATTCTTCAAAACTAATTAGGGATTTTTCTCAACAAAATTATATGTACTTTTCCGTTTGGATTGACATCTTACTTCACTATTTCAAATTTACATGGATATAAGAATACGTTTGGGATCACAAAAAGTTACATATTGTAAAACCTTAAAGAATGAAAGGCTCCATCATCCATCTCACTAATTTTACCCTAAAAGATCCATTATTGGGTTGGGTGGCCAAAAAAACCATTTTTAAAGAGCGTTGTCATACTAAATGACCTAAAGAATTTTGATTATATATGAAAATCACGCTACATAAATGAAGGGTTTAGTCTTAAGAAAGTAAATTTATTGAAATATGTAAGGTCCTGAATTCGACCCACTTTTGTGGTCAATAAAATGGATATGCATTTCTTATTTCGTTGTTTTAGTGAGTCTTGCCCGGAACTGATCATTCTTGGGATACTGACCAATAGGGAATAGCTATCTAGGAAAATGGTGCGTGGACCTAATAACTCGATCGTGAATTGAGTCCGATTCTGAGAAATGACGAGAGAGAATATTTTGTGCCAATATGGGCCGGTTCAAGGAGAGTGACGGATTTGGTTTGGCCAACGATGTACAATCGGATCGCGGGTGAATCCGTACAATCGAGAGTACGCATGGTGAACGATTCTAAACTTATTCCAAACGATCGTGAGCCTCGGAACTAGTGATAAATCCTCGTGTTCTCTGGAAAATCGAGACCGTCATGACTCAAGTAACCCTAGGTAGATACGCGTAACCCCTAAATAGCCGTCCGTTAGTGAAAGACGCTAAAATCACATTTTGAGCGAAATTGATCGTGGAATTGAGTCCGAACTTTGGTGTCGAATTTCGTGGGCGTACGTGACTATTTTGTAAGGACAACATCATTTTTATGTCGCCAGTTATATTTGGGATCGGTAGAGTAGAAAATTGGAAATTTGACCCAAGACCGGGAAAATTACGATTTTGCCCCTAGGTCTAATTATAGTATTCCGAAATTTGGGGGTAATTGGGGGATATTTTGGGGTTTAATATATGGTCTAATTAGCCTCAATAATTTAGAATATTATGGATACGATTGCCCCTTCATTATTGGACTTGGATCAACCTCAACCCTTGGATTAGGGGTAAGATAGTCATTATTAGAAGGTTGTTCACCAACCCTACTAAGCCCAAGCCTATACTCTCTCTCTAGTCTTTCTCTCTCCCTCATTTCCTCCCAGGACCTCCGGCCAACTCCCTCCTCTCTCTCTCGATCTCGCTGGCTCTATCTCTCCCTCCTTGCCTACTCGGTTGTAGGCCGCCACCGCCGGAGGAGCCGCCGCTAGGCGCCACCGCCGGTAGCCGTTTGTCCATCTCGTCCCATCACCTCTGACCGTCCTATTCCCCCTCTCACTCTCTCTCTCTCCCCTTCTCAGCCGTGTGAGGCCCCTCGCTAGAGTAAGCCACCGCTCGTCGAAGCCAGGGCCACTGCCGATCGCCTCTCTCACCTCACCACCACCATCTAGCCGTCCCCCCCTCTCTCTCTCTCTCTCCCTTTCCCCAGCCATGCGAGCAACCCCGCCGTTGATCGCCGCCGCTCGCGCCGTCGTGAGCCACTCGGTCCGCCGTTCCCCGCCTATTCAACTTAGTTGGGAGCTTAGGAATCCAAGTAAGCAATTATACCTAAACCCTAATTAGGCTAATTAGCATTTCTAGATAGGATTAGGGTAATTTAGGGGTTAATTAGGGGGAAATTAGGGATGATTAGTGGGTTGCTTGATTAGTGATGGATTATGCAATGAATTAGGAGCCTAATGTGTTGATTTCAATGTGGTTTAGTGCCCTAGAGTGGGCTGTTGATGGTTGGAATTATTGGAATTAATTAGCCCCGCTACGGTGAATTTAGGGTTTAAAGGTGGAAATCCCGAGCATGCTTCGTATTGTCCATTTGGTGGTTGATTTATATTTGATTGGGCGTTAATTTCATGATGCCATGTCGCATGAATATTGAGGCTGTGGATGGAGTAGCATTGCTGGCCTCAAGTGTGCAAGTTTGTGTTATGCTATTGCATTGAATCGTTTAATTGGGCATGCGGGCACGTTATTTGGGCATGTTGCTGCTAAATTGAGTATGTCGGATTATTATTGAGCATGTTGTGGCATTTGTTGGGCATGTCTTGGCATTGAAATAATTATGTGCTCGTGTGGAATTGGATGCTCAATGTGCATCGTGTTATTGCCCGAGTACCGAATTGCATGGCCACGCATTTCGCATGGCTGAGCGTTGGTCTGATATGAGGATTGTTCGGGTATGCATGCCTGATATGAGCATATGATCGTATAATTACCCTGATGCGTTTTACGTGGGGTTCAAATAAAATTTGGCTATGTGCGTGTGTGATCACATAAAGCTCTTATGCATGTTACGCGGGGTATTGAATCCATCCTGATGCATTTTACATGGGATGATGCCCGGATTGCCGGAAGACAGCCAACATGATGCGTTTTACGCGGGTTTTGGTTAGTATATGGAGATCGGTGTTGCACCTAATGAGCTTTGCGCGGGCTAAAGACACTGGGCCTGATGCGTTTTACGCGGGCCAAGAAGTGTTATTGAATGATTGACCTTATGGGTTTTATACGGATTAGACCTGATGCGTTTTATGCGGGTCGAATTTTAATTAAAAAATTGGTAGAGTGCAAGTGTTCATCATTTAGCCAGATCATGAGCATGGCATATTGGTGGCATATGTGTGTAAAAGTGCATTGGCAGTTGTGCAAGCATGTGCGCATCGGTGACTCATGTGCAATGCAGGCATTAATGAGCATAAGCATATGTGTGGCGTACGTGTGACTAAGTGTGTTTACATATGTGCCATGAGTATTATTATGAACTGTCTAACCTGCAAGGTCATTGTATTCTCGATCTAGGCCGAGGGCCTAGGTCAATTGATTGTTGAGTATTACTGGTTGTATGTGACTGTTGCCTGTTAGGAGGTACATGTTAGTTTAGTTTAAGTTTAGGGGGTTTTACTCACTGAGACTCGTTGTCATTGTTGTTGAAACCCAACTTTTCAGACCCTCGGCCTTGAAGATGTCTGAGGTGCCTATTCGTTTTGGGATTTTGTCTCGAAAAGACCGGGACGTGACCGAGTACCCCGTAGGAAACGGGGAGACATGTTAGACATTTCATTACCGTCGGGTCGATGAAGGCGAGCATCATTTTTAGGCCCACGATTATATAGCCTAGTGTTTCAGAGACTACTCCGGGACATTCGGGCCTCTTAGGACTTTTGACGTCCCGTTCTACGGACTAGGTGAGGTTGACCCCCAGTGCCAGGATAGAGACCTGGCGAGCCCCGAGTACACGTCCGAGGGAAGTTCTAGTTCTAGCCGTTGGCCTATCATCTGGGAGGTTGACGAGTTTTACTCGATGGACTTGGAGCCAAAGAACTGGCATTCTGATCCGGCGCCAATGGAGTCGGACGAGGAGCTAGAGCCGATAGACTATGACCCCGAGTAGGAGGACGAGCCTAAGGATGCTGACTCAGAGAAGGAGTCAGCAGAGGCCGAGTCCGAGTTAGATTTCACGAACTTTGAGGATGAGCAGTCTGACAGCTCTTCTGAGTCTTTGGGATCCGACCTGGACTGGGTTCCATAGGGTTTAGTCTTAGTCTTAGATAGGTCGGGCTAGTACCTTTTTGACCAGAGCCCCACCTAGTTTTAGTATCCCTGACTGCCTGGGCCACTTATCCCTTTTTGGTAGTAGTGGCCGTTGACCCGTTTTTGATTGGTGGTGTATATTTTAGATGTCAATGATTATCGTATATGTTTCCTTGATGTTAATGCAAGTGCATATTTGTAATGTTGTTTGTTGTATGTGCTATCCTTGGTCATGTGATTTTAGATGGTACGAGTATTATATTACTTCGGCGTGTGCATGATTTTCTGTGCTGTGTGTTAGGTCGGCGACGCGTCTTGGGACGTCGCATTGGAATCGACTTCAGTTGGGTTGTCGCGTGCCGTAAGGTTCAGGGCATGACATCCCCTGTTGATTTGATATCAGAGCAAGGTTAGCTCGGTCCAATTCAATTGAAGCCTAGAGTGATAAGGAGCAATGACATTGGATAGCCAGTAGGGAGACCGTGTGTGCTACGTGAACCTCCTGACTGTTTATGTCTTGATTAACTGAATGTTGAATTGACCCGTACAGTGCAGGTGCGGCATGACCCGAAGTAAATACATGCATCTCCTTGATTGAGGTCTTGTACTTTTTGTGATTAGTCGCATGCTGAGTGATTAATTGCTGTTGTGTTAGTTCCCCGCCTAGGACGTTAGACCGGTTTAGCTTGGTTTAGATCTCTAATTCCTGAATAGAATTATAGCAGGTAGGTGAGTGTGTGAGTTGGAAAGATGAGTAGCTAAGGAAGAGGTAGAGGTCAAGGTCGTGAGCAAGACCGCGTAGAACAGCAAGTGAGAGTTGCTGAGGACCCAAGGGTAGATGGAATTTTGAGGGCTCTTGAAGAAGCAGGAATTCTAGGAGGTAGACAAGACCAAGAGAGCAATGCCACTATTGCCACTGCCGTAGAGGCTGCCGTTGCTGCTGCCAATGGGGCCAATGGGAATAACGAGAATAATAAGAATCAGGGGAATATTGTGAATCCAATTCCGGGTCCGGCAAATGTAATCAGGCCGATGTCGGAGTTAGTCGAATAGTTCTTGAAACTAAAACCACCGTAGTTCAACGAGAAGGGTGACCCCGAGTCTGCACCACGCTGGGTAGAAGAATTAGAAAAAGCCTTCGATGTTCTGGGGTGCACCGAGGCTGAAAGGGTGACATTAGCGGTATATTAGCTTTAGGACAATGCAAATGACTGGTGAAAGGCCACCAAGGGCAAAGTATTTCTAGAGGGTAATGCCTAGACTTGGGCCATGTTTACCGAGAACTTTTATGGAAAGTATTTCTCAGAAAGTGCTCAAGAAAGGAAACGAGCGGAATTTATGAGGCTCTGCCAAGGATAGATGACTGTAGACCAGTATGAAGCGGAGTTCGCTAGACTGTCAAGATTTGTACCTAGGATGGTGGAGAACCCGTCAAATAAGGTTCGGAGATTTCGAGATGGACTAAGGCCGGACCTTAGGAGTTAGATGATATTGCTCAACATTCAGGAATATAGGGAGATGTATGAATGGGCTCAAGCCATCGAACGAGATTAGTTGGAAAGGGCAGTCGCTTTTAGGTCGCGATTCGCCCAGAATAAGGACAACTGCCGTTTCGGGAAGAAGCTGATGGCAAGAAACAGGCGATTTGTCCCATCGATTAGGAAGAATATCGGAAAGCCGAACCACCAGCAGAACAGATTTGGGACTTGCTTTAAGTGTGGGAGTATAGACCACCAGATAGAGTGCCTTACAGGACCTCAGATGCAACCGCAACACCCCCGGATAGGAAATCAGGCTGGGAATCCCCCGTTGGCTAATCTGAATAGGCCGCAGTCACAAGGACGGGTTTACGCCATGGCGCGAAAGGAAGTTGAGGACACGCCGGGCATGGTCACAGGTATGATTTCTCTGTGCAATCATGTCGCCTAAGCTTTATTTAATCCGGGGGCGTCGCACTCATTTGTGTCGGCTCAATTGGTTGAATTGGCTGGATTAAAACCTGTTTTACTATAAGTGCGGTTATGTGCGACTATGCCATTAATGGACAAGATATGCATATTATTAGGATACCTGAACTGTGAGATAGTAATTACTGGCGTAGATAATAGGATAGACTTAGCTGTGTTGCCAATGTATGATTTTGACGTGATTGTTGACGTGGATTGGTTAGTCAAACAGAATGCTGTGATGGATTGCAGTAGTAGGGTGATTCAATTTAGTCCAGCTAGACACCCTAGATTTGAGTTTGTAGGGAGTCGAGGAGGAACCTCAATCCCTTGAGTTTCGTCAGTAGAAGCAACCGAGTTATTAGATGAGGGGTGTCAGGGTTACCTAGCAAGTATGGTTGATTTGACAGCAGGAGAAGTGCAGCTAGAGGATATAGCAGTGGTATGCAACTTTCCCGATGTTTTTTCCTCAGGAATTGTTGGATTGCCACCAGAAAGAGAAATAGAGTTTGTTATCGAATTGGCCCATGGGACTGAGCCAATCTCGAAGCCGCCTTATAAGATGTTGTTGTTAGAGTTGAAAGAATTAAATGTTCAAATGCAGGAACTGCTGGATAAAGGTTTTATCTAAACGAGTGCGTCTCCATGGGGAGCGCTAGTTTTGTTCGTAAGGAAGAAGGATGGGTCGTTGAGGTTATGTATTGATTACCGCCAGCTGAATCAGGTGACAATCAAGAATAAGTATCCCCTCCTAAAGATTGACGACCTGTTCGATCAGTTGCAAGGAGCCTCGATATTTTTTAAGATTGACCTAAGGACAGGGTATTATCAGTTAAGGATCTAAAAGGAGGATATCCCAAAGACGGCATTCAGATAAGGTATGCGCACTATGAATTCATGGTAATACCGTTTGGGCTGACTAATGCCCCTGCTGCTTTCATGGACTTAATGAATCGGGTATTCAAGAAATTTTTGGAACAGTTCGTCATTGTATTCATAGATGATATTTTGGTGTATTCAAAGAGTCCCAAAGAACATGAGGCACACTTGGAAAAGGTTCTAAGGACGTTAAGAGAGCATGCACTATATGTTAAGTTTAGCAAGTGCGAATTTTGGCTAAATCAAGTAGCGTTTCTTGAGCATATAATTTTTGGAGAAGGAATTTCCGTGGATCCGGCAAAGATTGAGGCAATGATGGATTGGTCGAGACCGACGACAGTTACTGAGGTTCGGAGCTTCTTAGGACTGGCAGGTTATTATCGACGATTTATAGAAAGATTCTCAGCGATAGCCACTCCATTGATAAGGTTGCTTAAGAAGGAAACGAAGTTTGAATGGATGGAAAAGTGGGAAGAGAGTTCTCAGGAATTGAAGCAGAGATTGATGATTGCGCCAGTGCTAACGATCCCTTCAGGATCGGGAGCATATGAGATTTATAGCGATGCTTCGCTTAAGGGATTGGGATGCATGCTAATGCAACATGGAAAGATGGTTGCTTATGCATCGCGGCAGTTGAAGCCTCATGAGATGAACTACCTGACTCACAACTTAGAACTGGCAGCAATCATTTTTGCACTTAAGATTTGGAGGCACTATTTATGTGGAGAAAGGTTCCAGATTTACACGGACCACTAGAGTCTCAAGTACCTGTTTTCTCAAAAGGAGCTAAATATGAGACAGCGTCGCTGGATGGAGTTGCTGAAGGACTATGACTGTGATATTTTGTATCACCTCGGAAAAGCCAATTGAGTAGCGGATGCCTTAAGCAGGAAATCGAGCATCGCGTAGTTAATGGTCAAAGAGTGGATTTTATTAGAAGGAGCGCGAGACTCAGAGTTTAAGTTCGAGATAGGACATCTCTCCAGTCTAATGGCGACATTAAGAATTGAATTGGAAGTGCAAACTAAGATTAAGGCATTGCAGTCTACGGACTCTGAGATTCAGAAGATTCTGGAGATAGATAGCACTAAGAGGAAACCACACTTCCAAGTGTCCGAGAACGGAATTCTTAAGTTTCGAGGACGTTTGTGCATGCCCGATGATTTGGAGCTTAAGGAAAAAATTTTGTCGGAGGCTCATTGGAGCAATTATAGCATTCACTCGGGTAGCACAAAGATGTACCAGAACCTTTGACAGCACTATTGGTGCAATGGAATGAAGGTGGATGTGGCCAAGCATGTGGCCAAGTGTTTGACGTGCCAACAAGTGAAGGCCTAGCATTATAAACTTGGTGGAATGTTACAGCCATTGAAAATCCCAGAATAGAAATGAGAGCATATTACGATGGATTTTATAACAGGATTGCCAAGAAGCCAAATAGGACACTACTCTATTTTGGTGATAGTGGATAAATTGACAAAGTCAGCGCACTTCCTAACAGTGCGAAAGGACTTCAAATTGGAAAGGTATGCAGAATTGTATGTGCCGTAGATAATCCATCTTGATGGAGTACTAGTATCAATCACTTCGGACTGTGATCCCCGGTTCACTGCTAATTTTTGGAAAAGTCTCTAATCGGCCATAGGAACAAAGTTGCAATTTAGCACAGCCTATCATTCGTAGACGGATGGCCAATCTAAGAGGACTATTCAGACCTTAGAGGATATGCTGAGAGCGTGTGTATTAGATTTTCGGGGCAAATGGGAAGAATAGTTGCATTTGGTTGAGTTCGCCTACAATAACAGCTTTTAGCAGAGTATTGGGATGGCACTATTTGAAGCACTTTATGGTAGAACGTGTAGAACGTGTAGAACATTATTGTGTTGGGATGAAGTGGAAGAAAGAAGTGTGACAGGTCTAAAGTTGGTTCAGCAGTCGATGAAAACAGTAAAAATTATCCGGGAAAGGCTAAGAACAGCTAAGAGTCGTTAGAAAAGTTATGCGGACCGAAGGCATAGATCGTTGGAGTTTCAAGTTGGTGACCATGTATTCCTTAAGATCTCATCAATGAGAGGACTATCTTGGTTTGGCAAGAAGGGAAAACCGAGTTCAAGGTATATAAGCCTGTTCGAGATTTTGAAAAGGATTGGGACATGGGCCTATCGTCTTGCCTTGCCGCTGAATTTGTCGTAAGTTCATAACATCTTCCACATGTCAATGTTAAGGAAGTACGAACCGGATTTGACCCATGTGCAGAATCATGAAGTAATAGATGTGGACGATAGAATGTCGTACATGGAGAGACCGGTGCGAATCGAGAATAGAAAGGAGCGGGTTTTGAGAAATAAGACGATCCCGTTAGTCAAAGTTATTTGGGAGCATCACGAGACAGAAGACGCTACCTGGGGAAAGTGAAGAAGTAATGCCACGTCAGCACCCCCAATTATTTGAGTAGTCGGGTTTGGATTGTAAATTTCGAGGACGAAATTTTTGTAAAGGGAGAAGAGTTATAATGTCCTGAATTCGATCCATTTTCGTGATCAATAAAATAGATATGCATTTATCATTTCGTTTTAGTGAGTCTCTCCTGGAACTGATCATTCTCGGGATACTGACCGATAGGGAATGGCTAACTAGGAAAACGGTACGTTAACCAAAGAACTCGATCGTGAATTGAGTTCGATTTCGAAAAATGACGAGGAAATATTGTGTGCCAATGTGAGCCGATCCAAGGAGAGTGACAGATTTGATTTGGCCAATGATATACGATTGGATCGCGGGTGAATCCGTACGACCGAAAGTACATGTGGCAATCGATTCCGAATTTATTCCGAACAATCGCGACCCCCCGAAACTAGTGATAAATTCTTGTGTTCTCTAGGAAATCGAAACCGTCATGACTCGAGTAACCCTAGGTTGATACGTGTAACCTCTAAACAGCCGCCCGTTAGTGAGAGATGCTAAAATCGTATTTTAAGCGAAATCAATCGTGGAATTGAGTCCGGACTTCGGTGTCGAAATTCGTGGGCGTACGCGACTATTTTGCAAGGACAACATCATTTTATGTGGCCAGTTATATTTGGAATCAGTAGAGTCAAAAATTGAAAATTTAACTCGGGACCGAAAAATTACGATTTTGCTCCTGGGCCTAATTATAGTGTTTCGAATTTTGGGGGTAATTGGGGGATATTTTGGGGTTTAATTTATGGTCTAATCGGCCCCAATAATTCAGAATATTATGGACAAGATTGCCCCTCCATTATTGTACTTGGATCAACCTTAACTCTTGGATTAGGGGCAAGATGGTCATTATTGGAAGGTTGTTCACCAACCCCACTAAGCCCAAGCCTATACACTCTCTCCATCTCTCTCTCTCTCCCTCATTTCCTCCCATCACCTCCGGCCACCTCCCTCCTTTCTCTCTTAATCCCACTAGCTTTCTTTCTCCCTCCTTGCCCGCTCGGCCGTGTGCCGCCGCCACCAGAGGAGCCGCCGCCGTGCGTCACCATCGGCAGTCGTTCGTCCATCTCGTCCCACCACCTCCGACCATCCCATTCCCCCTCTCACTCTCTCTCTTTCTCCCCTTCTCGGCCGTGATGAAGCCCTTGCTAAGCGTTAGGCGGATTTATCCACTCCCAGGCCACCCTCTCGCTACTTTGCCATCGTCCATCCCTCCCTCTCTCTCTCTCTCTCTCTCTCTCTCTCTCTCTCTCTCTCTCTCCCGCCACGCGAGCAACCCCGTTGTGGACCGCCGACCGCCGCCGCTCGCACTGCCATGAAGTCTGCCCGTCGCCGCCGTGAGTCGTTCGGTCCGCTATTCCCACCTATTCAACTTAGTTGGGAGCTTAGGAATCCAAGTGAGTAATTATCCCTAAATCCTAATTAGGCTAATTAGCATTTATGGGTAGTATTAGGGTAATTTAGGGGTTAATTAGGGAAAATTAAGGGTGATTAGTGGGTTGCTTGATTAGTGATGGATTATGCATGAATTGGGGGCCTAATGTGTTGATTTCAATGTGGTTTAGTGCCCTAGAGTGGGCTGTTGATGGTTGGAATTATTAGAATTAATTAGCCTCGTACGATGAATTTAGGGTTTAAAGGTGGAAATCCTGAGCATGCTTTGTATTGTCCATTTGGTGGTTGATTTATGTTTGATTGGGCGTTAATTTCATGATGCCATGTCGCATGAATATTGAGGCCGTGGATGGAGTAGCATGGCGGGCCTCGAATGTGTAAGTTTGTGTTGTGCTATTGCATTGAATCGTTTAATTGGGCATGCGGGCACGTTATTTGGGCATGTTGTTGCTAAATTGAGTATGTCGGATTGTTATTGAGCATGTTGTGGCATTTGTTGGGCATGTCTTGGAATTGTAATAATTATGTGCTCGCGTGGAATTGGATGCTCAATGTGCATCGTGTTAATGGCCGAGTGCCGGATTGCATGGCCACGCATTTCGCATGCTGAGCATTGGCCTGATATGAGGATTGTTCGAGTATGCATGCCTGACATGAGCATGTGACCACTTAATTGCCCTGATATGTTTTACGCGGGGTTTAGATAAAATTTGGCTGTGTGCGCGTGTAATCACATAAAGCCCTAATGCGTGTTATGCAGGATATTAAACCTGTCCTGATGCGTTTTACGCGGGATGATGCCCGGATTGCTGTAAGACGGCCAACCTGATGCATTTTACGCGGGTTTCGGTCCGTATATGGAGATCGGTGTTGGACCTGATGCGTTTTATGCGGGTTAGAGACACTGGGCCTGATGTATTTTATGCTGATCAGGAAGTTTTGTTATTGAATGATAAACCTAATGTATTTTACAAGGGTCAAACCTAATGCATTTTACGTGGGCCGAATTTTAATTGAGAAATTGGCAAAGTGCAAGTGTGCATCGTTAAGCCAGATCATGAGCATGGCATATTGGTGGCATATGTGTGTAAGAGTGCATTGGCAGTTGTGTAGGCATGTGCGTATCGGTGACTCGTGTGCAATGCAAGCAGTAATGAGCATGAACATACGTGTGGCGTACTTGTGACTAAGTGTGTTTTCATATGTGCCATGAGTATTATTATAAACTGTCTAACCTGCAGGGTCATTGTATTCTCGATCTGGGCCGAGGGTCTAGGTCAATTGATTGTTGAGTATTCTGATTGTATGTGATTGTTGCTTGTCAGGAGGTGCATGTTACCCTAGTTTAGGTTTAGGGGGTTTTACTTGCTGAGACTCATTCTCATTGTTGTTAAAATCCAACCTTTTAGACTCCCAGCCTTGAAGATGTCTGAGGTGCCTATTCGTTTTGGGATTCCATCTCAGATAGACCAGAATGTGACCAAGTACCCCATAGGGAATGGGGAGACATATATTAGACGTTTTACTACTGTGTGGGTCGATGTGGACAAGCATTATTTTCAGGCCCATGAGTATATAGCCTAGTGTTTCAAAGACTACTCCGGGATATTCGGACCTTTTAGGACTTTTGACATCCCGTTCAACAGGCTAGGTGAGATAAACCCCCAATGCCAGGATGGAGACCTAGCGAGCCCCGAGTACACGTTCGAGGGGAGTTCTAGTTTTGGCCGTCGGCCTATCATCTAGGAGGTTGACGAGTTTGACCCGATGGACTTGGAGCCAAAGGACTGGGATTCTGATCCAGAGCTAATGGAGTCGAACGAGGAGCCAGAGCCGATAGACCATGACCCTGAGCAGGAGGATGAGCTTGAGGATGTTGACTCAGAGGAGGAGCCAGTAAAGGCCGAGTCCGAGTTGGATTCCATGGACTCTGAGGATGAGCAGTCTGATAGCTCTTCTGATTCTTCGGGATCTAACCCGAACTGGGTTCCGTAGGATTTAGCCTTAGTCTTAGATAGGTTGGGCCAATACCTTTTTTACCAGAACCCCACCTAGTTTTAGTACCCCTGACCGCCCGGGCCACTTACCCTTTTTTGCTAGTAGTGGCTGTTGACCCGTTTTTGATTGGTGGTATATATTTTGGGTGTAAATGAATATTTTCCCTGATGTTAATGCAAGTACATATTTGAAATGTTGTTTGTTGTATGTGTTATCCTTGGTCATGTGGTTTTAGATGGTACGGGTATTATATTGCTTCTGCATGTACATGATTCTTTGTGCTGGGTGTTGGGTCGATGACACATCCTAGGACGTCGCACTGGAATCGACCTCGATTGGGTTGTCGCGTTCTGTAGGGTTCGGGGCATGACAAATTATCTTATGAAAATTTATCACTTCCGTAGAGTTGTTCCAGAGTTGTCGTGTTTCTCAAGGGGCAACATTTAAGTCTTGGATAAGTATTGACTCCTTTTACTACGTCTCTGTCTTTTGCAAGTATAATAAGACAACCGGCAATTTCCAAGCAATGCGCAAGAATATGGAACTTGCTTATATATGTAATGGAAAGCTAAGTCAAAAAATAATGTTGACACGATATTTTATATATTACTTTGTTCGGTAAGAGGAAACTTTCACTTAAATCTCCTATTTCACAATTTAAAGTTAGAAGTTATTGAATGATTCTAATGAATGGAATGGGAGAATCTGATTTGGTAAACCAACGATGACCCAAAAGTCTCTTGAGCAATAACTCAGACGTAAAAATTTTCAGAAATGAAAAAGAACTTGCAAATTGAATGATTGCTAATGAATGGATGAACTGTACTTTGATCTCCTAACCGGAAGATTGACCCATATTTCGATTCCCGACTGGCTATTAACCACTAATGATAAAAGTTTAGGGTTAAGTGCGAAAAAATTACTTTTCCCAGTGTAAAATCCTTACTTTTCCTACTATATAATGAAACATATATTTTTATATAAAAAAGTTAGTAACCCTGTAAATTTAAAGTTAGGTATAAGTGCAATGAGAGTTCTAGTATAACATCCAAAATTCCACTTAGCTTCCGCTGCACCCTCCTGTTCTAGGACTTAGATCTCCTATTCTCCCAAATCTAGATAAATCCTCACATATTTTTAGTAAATTAGCCTCCATGACGCAGAGCAAACACATCACCGACTGCACATGTAATCTACTACTTCTTCTAGAGATTAGAAATGCTAATGATAATAGATCAAACATTTACTTTCAAATGATTTATACCATATAGGTAATCCCATCGATACACACACACATGTGTGTGTATATATATATATAGATGGTTGCACAAGTATGATTCTTGATGTGGCTCTCATGCGGTCAAGAGGCAACTGCCATACTTGACACACCAAGCTCGGCACATTATTAGTTTGAGTGCATATGATATTATTTTATAAGACATTTGAAAAAATCCATTGTGCTTTTCCGTTTGGATTGATATCTTATCTCAATGTTTAAAAATTGTAAAGACCTTGAGTTGAGTTTTAAATTTACATTGATATAAGAGTACGTTCAAGATTATAAAAAGTTGCATCTTGTAAAACCTTAAAGAATGGAAGGCTAGAGCCATCATTGTCACGCCCTGAACCCCATCAAGCTCGCGACATCCCCTCTCCGATCGAATAGTTGCGACGTACCAGGAACATTGCCGACCCAAACCCAAACCCAAACCCAAACATCAGAGACACATGTGGTAGCGAATATAAAACCCCTGACTATAAAAACGACGATGGGGTAGCTCATCCAAACACTCAAACAACAGCAACATACATTTTTATACAATACTATTATACCAAGCATACAAACATCGTATTACAAACATATTTAGCAGGCTAGCATATGAAACCACCGAAATAACAAAAGGATCAAGTGGCTTGGTTATCTTAGCTTCACTATAGGTCGACCTAACTATCAAAAGGTGACTGGTCAGACTTATTCTACGCGACCCCTAAAATACCTTAGGGAAACCTACTGATTGCCATCTTTCATTTAGCTTCCGAGTCTTTTGACTTCTGTTCCGGAGGATCACCTGCAACTCCACTGAGACACCATGGCGGCTCCCCGAACTCCAAAAAGAGAAGGCAGACCTCCTAGGTTTACGGCTGGGGGTCTGAAATTGTAGATTATACAACTATGAGACGAATCTCAATAAGTGTACCATCCCAAACCCCACGTAGGCTCTCACATACCGCCAGATGGGACACGCACAACCCACAACAATTAACCAAACTAACAATCACATGCGATCCTACCTGGAACCCATCATGCATTTCCTTGCACGTTGGACAATAACACAGCTAACATGCCACAACCACACATCACAGTCGCGCAAACGCCCCGATTATAAGGCAAAACCTACTTGGGCACATCCCATACCATGCCTAGTAGTTTTTACCCCATAATTGCATGCTATATCATGCGATACAAACCACACTCTCACACAAACTCACACCATGCGTCCACTTTCACAATCCTCATATGTCTTGCCAAATCCAACTCATTCTCAACCTTTCCATCACTACCGCGCCCGCGTAAAATGCATCAGGCCAACGGTCTTCTAACCTCATCAGGCATCGTCACCCCATCGGGCCGGGCATCATCATCTCGTCAGAGACGGCATCGTCCCGCGTAATCGAACACGCCTTAGGACGGATGTTTTCCAACCAATCCTACATTTCCGTACTTTCGTTCCACTCATTCCATACGTGCAACACCGCCACACATACACACATTCACACACAATTTCACACCTCACATACACTTCACAAATACACATTCTCATTACACGAACCCGCCACCCGATCACACATACTTGGCACAAAACTCAATGCGCAATCACACCACCACACTCATGGCCACACACACGGGCACACACGGCCATGCACATGACATAAACGGCCACAAGTACACAACCCGAAACACATTCCCAAATCAGTCAACAACCACAAATCGAACTACCATTCAATTAAACTCGAACAAGCCATAAAACTATCAATCAAACACACAATTTCACCCCAATTGTTCCACATCATCACAGCCCTATCCAAGCCTCCTAGACCTCGTATTTTTAGTCTCCAAATCAGTCCACAACAATTAATTTCTAGCCCCTATCTAAAACCCAAAACAACCACTTAATTCACCTTAGACCGAGCTCTAAACGAGCCTAGCAATACCTGAGATCCTAGGCGACATTTGGAGAGGTTACTTAACATAAAAAGCGAGACAAACAAGGCTAGACAGAGGCGGGAATGATCGAAACAGCAGCAATAGTCGAGCAGAGCCGCCGACGGCCAGGCAAGCGAAGCGCTGGTCCGCCATGGGCGGTGGTCAAGTAGGGCAAAGGTTCACTGGGGGGGCGGCGGCGGAGACGCATGGTAGGGGAGGATAGCCAAGGGTGGCCAAGTGGCGGCGAAGCTGATCGAAACAGAGAAACATAGAGAGAGAGATAGGCGGATGGACGGTGGGGCGCGACCGAGGAGGAAGAGACGGGCGGACAGCTAGGGTTGGGCGGCAACCGGTGGCGGCGATCTAGTGGCCGGCCAAGGGGGGCTTCATGCACGGGGAGAGGGTAAAGAGAGAGCTTTGGTGGGGGTAAGGGTGAGGAGAGAGAGAGAACGTGAGAAATGAAAGAGAGAGAAAAAAAATGAATTTTATAATCTAAACCCAGTAATTGCATCCCAGAAATTACCAAAACACCCCTCTAACTACCCTCCGATCCAATGGCCACTATTTGATTCTATCCAAATCCGACGGCCCACGATTGTCCTTATCTAATAATTCAAAGGGCAAAATGGTAATTACTCAAAAAGGAAGAGGGGCATTCCTATCCTTATAATTTCGGCCATATCGGGTAGTTCTCAATCCCCCGACTTAATCTAGTCCTTAAAATTCGTTCACGGTCCCAAGGGTAAAATGGCCATTTTTCCGATCCTGGACCGAAATCTATTTTTTTGCAGAAATGGGTGGCCCCAAGGTTGGCTAAGCCAAAAACGTCATTGGCCGCTCAAAATTGTCACTTTCAAAATTCTCGATTCCCAGGCCCGAATTTCAAGAAATGACTAGAATCGTACCATCGCGACTTTAGCTTATCTCTTGCTAACAGGTGGCTCATTGGGATTACGGGCTCTCAACTCGTGACCGACACTAAGTCAAATCATGTTTAAGTTTACTCGAAACAAGGCGATCTCGATTGTCATATAATTGCGAGGGTCTGTTGCTAGTTCCCTTCAAACACGATCAATCGGGTAGATCGCTCTCTGTTGGCCCAAAACATTCCCTTGTAAATCCTTATGGTAGAAGGTCAAACCAAGGTCGAATTCTTTAGTCGTGCGAATTCAATCCCGTAATGCCCTTGCCCCTAAGGTTAGCATCCCGTGAATGTGCTGTTCCGGATGAGATCTCACTATAAGTGCATTGGTCAAAATATTCATTTCATGAATCCCAGGAAAAGGATCGGAAATTCAGAATGTTATAATTCTTCCCCCCTAATAAAAATTTCGTTCTCGAAATTTACAACTATACTCAGCCATCCAACAAATGAGGGTGATGATGTTTCTTTCTTCCTTTCTCCCACTTCATCCCACCAATAATGCTACCAAAATTTTTGGTATATTTTTGGTATATCTTCTTAAGCTCCAAATCATCGGGCATGCACGTCATCCACCAAAACTTCCAAATTCCATCCTCGACTTCCTACCAATTCAAACCTAAGGTGTCCAGCCGGACTAATTGAATCCCCCTGATGCCGCAATCCATTACAACATTCTGTTTAACTAACCAATTCACGCCCACAATCGCATCATAATCTTACCTAGCCAAAATAGCTTAATCTATTTTGCTTCCTATACCACCTATCACAATTTTACAGTCTAAGCACCCTAACGACATGCATATTTTATTTCTCAACTGTGTAGTCACACACACCTGCACTTCTAATAAAACGATTTCCAATCCAGCCAATTTACAAATCAAGCAGACACAAACTAGTGCGACGCCCCCGAACCCATAAAACATATGCAACGTATTTATACAGAGGAACCATACTTGGGATTATGCCTGGCATATCCTCAATCCCCTTTCGCGTCAAGGCGTACACACGCCCTTATGCCGGCAGTCTGTTTGAATTAGCCGGCGTGGCTGCACTAGTCGAATTCCCAATCCGAGGTGTCTGCGATGACGGGGGTGGTCAAACCTGAAGATTTGGGCAATTCCTTATATGATGTCCCATTTCACCACACCCAAAGCATGCCTCAGTCACACTTGGGCAGGGACCACTCCCGTGATATCTCCCACATCGTCTACAAGTTGAATTAGACGGATGTGCCGATTTCCTAATACTCCTTCTTACTGGAGGGACAAAACGTCGGTTTTCCATTATCGACCTTTTCCCTTGTTGATGATCGACCCTTGAGGTGTACTGCGATCTAGACGCAGCGGCTCTATCCATCATATCATGTTCAATAATCTAAGCCTTCTCATACAATTCTTCATAGGTCCTCAAGTTCACCAATAACATTTGGTTGCGGATGTCAGCCTTCAATTCATCCCGAAACCTTCGCGCCTTATCCTCAGGATGTTCTACCATTCTCGGTGCGAACTTAGATAGCCTGGCAAATTCTACCTCATATTGATCCACGGTCATTTGATTTTGTTGCAACCTGAGGAAGGCTGTCATCTTTCTTTCTTGGGCATTTACCGATATATACTTCTCATTAAAGGCCTGAACGAAGGCCGTCCAATTTTGATCCACGCCTGCCGAGAACACTCGGCCTCACGTGGCTTTCCACCAATCATTCGCATTACCCTAAAGCTGGTACATTGCCAGCGTCACTTTCTCTACTTCTGTACATCCTAATAAAGCAAAAGCTTTTTCTAACTCCTCAACCCATTTAGAAGCAGCCTCCGGATCCCCTACTCCTTCAAACTTAGGTGGTTTCAATTTCAGAAATTGCTCTACTATCTGATGCATATGTCGATTCCCATTTCTATTACCAGCATTCTCATTAACTACAACAGCTGCTGCAGCCTTAGCAGCTTGGGCGGTCACATTAGCTCGCTTCTGAGCTTGCCTATCCATCATATTCCCAATTCTCTCTAACACCCTAAGAATTCCTTCCATACGCAGATCTTCCGCAGGTCTAACATCAACTCTGGGATCCACTGCCAACTCTCGGGTTTTCTACCACTCTAGCACTCACACCGAGGTCCTCTACAGCTCTAGCTCAAGTACGACCTCTACCTCTTGTTCCTCTTCTTGCGCTCCTTCTTGGGACTCTTCCTACACCTCTTCGTTTGCTGCTCATTGTATCAGCTTCCTAAATTTCTCCTACTTGCTATAATTCCATACGGGTATTAGGGACCTAGGCCAACTACACTAGTCCAAGTCCTAGGCACAAAACTCAATAACCAACACTTGATACCCAACACCCAATCATTAAACCCATCGCATAACCTCAAGTCAACATCACAAAACAACCAACAAGAGTTCTTGCACTCACCTCTAGTCCTGCTGCACCTTCGTCTCAATCAACATCACAATCCTAATAAACCACTCAGCAATCATAGGCGCATACTCACAAGACATGCATAATCAACATAAACACGCAATCTACAAAGGGCTCCCTAACTGACTACCCCGAAGTCGTCGCTCATTATCACTCCAAGTCTCGACCTTACCGATATTGAGCTAACCTTGCTCTGATACTAACTCAATAAGCGGGCTGTTACGCCCCGAAACCCATCGAGCTCGCGACATCCCCTCTTCGGTTGAATAGTTACGACGTCCCAGGAACATTGTAGACCCAAACCCAAACCCAAACATTAGAGACACATGCAGAAGCGAATATAAAACCTTGACTATAAAGACGACGATGGGGTAGCTCATCCAAATACTCAAACAACAACAACCTACATTTTTATACAATACTATTGCACCAAGCATACAAATATCGTATTACAAACATATTTAGCAAGCTAGCATCCGAAACCACCGAAATAACAAAAGGATCAAGTGGCTTGGTTATCTTAACTTCACTATAGGTCGACCAAACTATCAAAAGGTGACTGGTCAAACCTATTCTACGTAACCCCTAAAATACCTTAGGAAAACCTACTGGTTGTCATCTTTTGTTTAGCTTCTGAGTCTTTTGGCTTTTGTTCCGGAGGATCGCCTCAGCTCCACTGAGACACCATGGCAGCTCCCCGAACTCCAAAAATAGAAGGCAGACCTCCTAGGTTTACAGCTGGGGGTTTGAAATTGTAGATTATACAACTATGAGACGAATCTTAATAAGTGTACAACCCCAAACCCCACGTAGGCTCTCATGTACCGCCAGACGGGACACACACAACCCACAACAATCAACCAAACTAACAATCACATGTGATCCTACCTGAAACCCATCATGCACTTCCTTGCACGTTAGATAATAACACAGCCAACATGTCACAACAACACATCACAGTCGCACGTACGCAAGGCAAAACCTACTTAGGCACGTCTCATACCATGCCTAGCAGTTTTTACCCCATAATGGCACATTATATCACGCGATACAAACCACACTCGCACACGAACTCACACCATGCATCCACTTTCACAATCCTTACACGTCTTGCCAAATCCAACTTATTCTTAACCTTTCCACCACTACCGCGCCTGCGTAAAACGCATCATGCCAACGGTCTTTTGACCTCATCAGGCATCGTCACCCCGTCGGGCCGGGCATCGTCACCTCGTCAAGGACGGCATCGTCTCGCGTAGACGAACACGCCTCAGGACGGACCTTTTCCAACCAATCCTACATTCCCGTACCTTCATTCCACTCATTCCACACGTGCCACACCGCCACACATACACACGGTCACACACAATTTCACACCTCACGTACACTTCACAAATACACATTCTCGCTATATGAACCCGCCACCCGATCACACATACTTAGCACAAAACTCAATGTGCAATCACACCACCACACTCATGGCCACACACACGGGCACACACGGCCACGCACATGACATACCCGGCCACATGTACACAACCTGAAACACATTCCCAAATCAGCCAACAACCACAAATCGAACTACCATTCAATTAAACCCGAACAAGCCATAAAACTACCAATCAAACACACAACTTCACCCCAATCGTTCCACATCATCACAGCCTATCCAAGCCTCCTAGACCTCACATTTCAGTCTCCAAATCAGTCCACAACAACCAATTTTTAGCCCCTATCTAAAACCCAAAACAGCCACTTAATTCACCCTAAACCGAGCCCTAAACGAGCCTAGCAATACCTGAGCCCTAGGCGACATTTGGGGAGGTCACTTACCTTAAAAAGCGAGACAAACAAGGCTGGATAGAGGTGGGAATGACCGGAATAGCAGCAACAGCAGAGCAAGGGCACCGGCACCGCGCCTAGGGTGCGAGCGGGCCGAGCTGCCGTGGGTGGGTACTAGGGCGTTGTTCACCACTTGGGGTGGCGGTGGAGACGCATTGTAGGGGAGGATAGCCAAGGGTGGCTTGGTGGTGGTGAAGCTTATCAGAACAGTGAAACAGAGAGATAGATAGGTGGATGGACGGCGGGGCGCGATCGGGGAGGAAGAGACAACGGCACGGACGATTGGGTCAAGGGCAACCACGGTGGCGAGTCAGGGTCAAGCCAAGGGGGGCTTAAGTATAAGGGAGAGGGAGAGAGAGCTTCGGTGGGGGTGGAGGTGAGGAGAGAGAGAGAACGTGAAAAATGAGAGAGAGAAAAAAAAATGAATTTTATAATCTAACCCCAATAATTGCATCCCGAAAATTACCAAAACACCCCTCTAACTACAGTCCAATCCAATGGCTACTATTTGATTTTATCCAAATCCGACGACTCACGATTGTCCTTATCCAATAATTCAAAGGACAAAATGGAAATTACTCAAAAAGGGAGAGGGGCATTCCTGTCCTTATAATTTCAGCCATACTGGGTAGTTCTCAGTCCCCCGACTTAATCCAGTTCTTAAAATATATTCATGGTCCTTAGGGCAAAATGGTCATTTTTTCGATCCCGGATCGAAATCCATTTTTTTACAGAAATAGGTAGCCCTAAGGTTGGCCAAGCCAAAAACATCATCGGCCTCTCAAAATTGTCATTTTCAAAATTCTCGATTCCTGGGCCCGAATTTCAAAAAATGATTAGAATCGTACCATCGCGACTTTAGCTTATCTCTTGCTAACGGGTGGCTCATTGGGATTACGCGCTCTCGACCGTGACCGATACTAAGTCAAATCACGTTTAAGTTTGCTCGAACCAAGGCAATCTTGATTATCATATAATTACGAGGGTCTGTCGCTAGTTCCCTTCGGACACGATCAATCAGGTAGATCGCTCTCTGTTAGCCCAAAACATTTCCTTGTAAATCCTTATGGTTGAAGGTCGAACCAAGGTCGAATTCTTTGGTCGTGCGAACTCAATCCTGTAATGGCCTTACCCCTAAGGTTAGCATTTCGTGAATGCGCGGTTTCGGGTGAGATCTCACTATAAGTGCATTGGCCAAAATATTCATTTCATGAATCCCGGGGAAAGGATCGAAAATTCAGAATATTACAATCATCCACCTCACCACTTTTTTTTTTTTGGTAAGGTCCACCTCACTACTTTTGGCCTAAAAGATCCACTATTGGGTTGGGTGGATTCGAATGGCTGGCCAAAATACCATTTTTAAAGAGCACAGTAATAGTAAATGACCGAAAGACTTTGAATTTAGTAGATATGAAAATTGCATGCATAATTGAAGGGTTTAATCTTAACTAAGTAAATTTGTTGAAATATCTTATAAAAATTTATCATGTCATCGATACTTCACAAACCACATCAACCCAGATAATCGAGAAATAACCAGACTTTTGCAGAGTTGTTGCAGAGTTGTTGCAGAGCTGTCGTGTTTCTCGGGGGCAACGTTCGAGTCTCCAGAAAGTGCCGTCTCCTTTGACTACGTCTCTGTCTTCAGCAAGTATATAATAAGACAACCCGCAATTTCCAAACAATGAGGAATTCGAGTCTCGAAGGAGCATTGACTCTAATGGAAAAGCAAGGACTCCTTTCAATGGAGTCTCTGTCATCTGCGATTATAATAGAAAAGGAGTCTCCTGTCTTTTACAGGTATAATAGAAAAGCGTTGACACCTTCTGCCGAGTCTGTCTTTTGCGAGTTTAATAGAAAAGCAAAGACAACCGGTGATTTCCAAGCAATGTGGAATCGTAACCGGTGAAATCTTTGCTAAAGATGATGTTTTCTCATCAGATGATTAACTAAATGTTAAAATTTGCTCATCTCCTTGTGATTTTAGTTTATAGTTTTGTTAAGAGCACTCTAAGAGTAAAATCCTAAAAACATTAATTCGATGTGAAAGTGTGCATCCTTAAAATCGCATTAGGAAATAGACCAGTTAAATGCATAAAAGTTGATCTGGATTTCACTTGACCGGCTATACCAAAAAAAAAAGTTGAAAAATAATATTGACATGACATTTTTATATTACCTTTTTAGGTTAGAGGAAACTTTCACTTAAATCTCCTATTCCATAATTTAAAATTATAAGCCTAGCGTGTAATGCTGATGGGAATGGGAGAATCTGATATGGTAAACCAAGGGCGACCAAAAAGTCTCTTGAGCAATAACTCAAACATAAAAGATTTCGAAAATGAAAAGGAAAGAAGTTGCAAATTGAATGATTATTAGTGAATGGATGAATGGTAGTTTGATCTCCTAGCTGGAAGATCAACCCCAAATTTTGATTTCCGATTGGTTATTAATCACTAATGATAAAAGTTTAGGGTTAAGAGTGAAAAACTTACCTTAATGTGAAAAAGCTACTTTCCCTTCGATGCGGAGTAAACACATCACCGAATGCACATGTAATCTACCACTTCTTCTAAAGATAAGAAACGCTAATAATAATGGCTTAGACATTTATTATAAAATGATTTGTACCATATAGGCAAATCCCATTGATATACACTGATGGTTGCACAAGAGGTGGCTCAAAACGACGCGGAGAAGTAATTTTTTTTTTATTTTTCAGATTTTTTTTCTTTTTTCTTTTGCTGTCCTTTTTTTAATCCTTTATTGTTCATCTTTCCTTTTTTTTTTTCAGTCATAATGATCAGCATCTCCTATTACGAACGAAACTGAAAACCACCTTGACCCGCAGAGAAGCTCCCAACGAAGAACGAGCCATGTAAATGCAACATCCACCTCCAAACCCTAACCACAACCCCCACATTCGCTCTCCTAAAAAATTTTGAGTGGTGCCAGCGTTTGCCGCCCCGCGTGACGGGCACCACCAACAAGCGCAATCCAAGGTCAATTTTCGGACCTCGAAGGACCTAGATCTGGGGTCTGATACGTTCGAGCCCAGGCCTTCCGGAAGCTTTGAGGATCTGCTCAGTACCTGTAAGGATATTTAGAAATTGTATCCAAGCTCGACGATAGGCAGGGACCATCCGATTCGAAGCATGAGAATGCGAGTGAAGGCGATTTGGGAGAGGAGCGCGAGGCTGAGGCATCGGTTTAGTAACTCGGTGGACAGTTCTTCGATTTTGGAGAGGCGAAGAAGGCCATGGCCCCGGATAAGCTGGCGGGGCTATCGACGATTGATCTAAGGAGAGCTAAGAAGTTCTTTTATCCAGTTACGCTGGTTTTAATATGCAAGATTTAGTAAAAAAGAAATAAAGATAAAAAAAGGTGGACAGTAAAAGAAAAAAGAAGATAAATAGTAAAAAGAAAATAATCTAATAAATTCAAAAAATTACTCAAAACAATGAACTATGGAAGCACAAAGGAAAAATTATCAAAACAATCTAAAACCTATTGCAATTATGTTAATTCAGTCATAAATCCTTTTTTTGTGCCAATTTAGTCCATTCAGCCAATTTTGGCCAACCGGCCTTGACGTGTATGTCGGCTGGCTAATTACCGACATGGATGTCGGGTCGCTGCGTAACGCTGACGTGGCAATTTTTAAATATTATTTTTAATTTTTTTCAATTGGTTTTTTTTTGGTCTTTTCTTCTTCCGCTAGCCAGTGAGGTCGACCTCGTTGGCCACTGGTGAGGCTCGCCTCTCGCTGGCCATAGGTGAGGTTTGCCATCGTTGTCGTTGGGCGAAGTCAAGCTTGCCCAGCTAAGGCATGGGCAAAGACGTGGACGGAGCTCATTATGGATGGGTGGGCTTGACCTCACCCATAGCCATGGCAAGGCTCGATCTCACCAAATCTGGGCGAGGTTGAGCTCACTCAGCCATGGTGAGCTCCGCCCTTGCTAGTACTGGCAAGGCCTCGCCAACCCTAGCCCTTGGCCAGTTTGGCCACTTGACCAAGGGAAAGAAGGAAAGGAAAAAAATGGAAAGGAAAAAACAATAAAAATTAAATTTAAAATTAAAAAATTGCCACGTCAATGGTAGCTGACCGGCCGGCATCCACTTTAGTGCTTACTAGTCAAAATTGGCCGAATAGACTGAATTGGTATAAATACAAGAGGTTTAGGACCGAATTGGCATAAAAACGTTTAGAACTGAATTTGCACAATTACAATAGGTTTATGACTGTTTTAGTAGATTTTCTCAAAAACAACAAATGTTAATAATTTTCAAACAGCTTGGTCTATATACAATCGTAAACTGCTTTTCGACGTAGCTGTTAGTTTACTTGAACTAACTTCTCCAATTTCCTCTTGAGGTACTTATTTTTGGCTTCCCGAGTGAGCTTCGCTGCTACCTTGGCTATCACCAGGAGCAAGTCGGCAGGAATTTGATGTCGGTGAATGTAGCTAGTTGAGGCATAGTAGATCTTTTCCTTCCTCTCCAATTCGTCCTCTGGCCAAACTAGCTTCTCTTTGCAACACTCATTCCAGGCTTTCTCAATGCGATGAACATTGTCGAGACGTCCGTCTGGTTGCCCTCAAGAGCCAAGGGGTTAAGAGGTTAATGCATTGCTAAGTCTAAATTCAGGACTTAACTTGGGCTCTCTCAAGCCTATACTAACTCGCGACTTAAGATTTAAGTTATTAATATGCAAATTAATTTTTATCTAGGAGTCGCTACTAATCAGTTTAGGGTGGATCGATTAAAAATCCAAGTAAAGTGACGGGAGAATTACTTTACTTCTAAGAATCGGTAATTTAAATGAGTTTGGGGACTTGATTACACTAATTATATAATTAGTGCCCTTTTGGTACCCAACCTTGTTTAAACATTACCTAAAACGTTTGTGCTATCTTCCTATCGATTGTCAATTTTAGGGTTCTAATCCTAGCTAGACTAAGGAAACGACAATCAATGTGTCGAAGGTGCTCAAACAAAGGCCTAACATGCCTCTAAGTAAACATGCAATTGAAAACGTTCGAAGCTAACAACGTGCAATTGAGCATGGCATTAATCACACAAAACATGCAAGGAAAGGCAATTCCAAAGCCCAATTTCCAAATATTAAACTATTAAAATAATAAAAGAATATATTATAGTATAAGCGGACCCGGGCCTGGGTCCATGCGGGATTGGGCTCAGTGAATGAGCCCAGTCCGGCAAAACTTAAAAAAGGAACTAAATAGGAAACCGGTTCGACTCATTCGGCCTGGCTCACCTCAACTCACCCGACTCTCCTCCTTCTCAACCATGACCCTCTGCATTCCTTGGCCTCACGGGACTTCGATGGAGGCGGCCCTGTCTCGGCCTGGTGGCGCTCTACTCTGGCATCACTTCGGCCAACTCAGGCGGAGGGTCCGGCTCCTGCCTAGGCTACCACTCCTTGGCCGGTTTTTATGCCGCTGGCCGAGGGTGCTCTCCTCGGCTAAAAATGAACGAAACAACACGGTGACTGGGTCGTGGCCGACGACTAAATGACTGATGCCCAGAACTCTAACCATCACAGGTATGCGACCATTGAACATAACATGCACGGATGACTCGGTTTCGGCCAAAACAACGAAACAAAACTATATCTCATTGAAGCATTTTATCAAACAGGTGGTGCACGCTCTCCAATCGAGGATTTCTCGGCCCATCTGGGACTCGACTCGGGGCTGGGACTCTCAACACACAACTAGGACATAATATACCACAGTCTAACAACGGACGGACAGTGGCTAGAGCTCATGTGAGCTGGGCGGTCGCGAGCATCGGTCTACGCAACCAAAAATAGAGTAAAAATAGGGGCACGACTTGCGGCACAGAGACAAGAAGCAGGGTCGATTGTCGATAGGGTCCCATACCTAGCTTGGCAATGGAAGCTAATAGGTGGGCTCGAGACGAATTGAGCCGTACCCGGCTACCCTGGTGTCGTTGAGCTGGGATCCTCGAGACAAGGGGGGTGAACTCGGTCAAAGACTTACTGGGAAACGAGGTCTCAAGCAGCGTCGGCCGAGGCTCAGGTGCTACTGCTACCAGAGGTATTCACTCGGCTTCACTCTCTCTCGGTCACTCTCGTTCACGGTTGTCACTCTTAGCCCTATTTCTCGGTCCCTTTGCCCCAGAACCGAAAAAAAAAGCCCTTCGCACGCTCTCTCTCTTCTTCCTTTTAAGGTGGTTGGCCACCTGCTCTACTCCTGCGCTACTCTGTTTTTGCTCTGCTCTGCAGTTGTGTGGCTGTGGAGCATTTTGCTCTTTGCCTGGCCCTGCTGCACCCACAATTAAGGAGAGAGGGAAAGGAAGATAGGCGAAATAGGCCGGGCCAAAGGGGGAATAGAGGAGAGTGGGCTGGGTTGGGCCCAGCAGAAAGGAAAGAAGAAGAAAGGGGCTGGGTCGACCAGGCCCCGGCTTGGTCCAATTCCGCCCATTTTTCCCTTCTTTTTTTTAATTAATTATTTTTTAAAGAAAATATGTTCTAATAGACCCAACTAATGCAAAGTGCACCTAATATCTATATGTTATGTAATTTAATAAAAATATTTTTGTTTAGGGGTTAAACATTAATCTCTAATTTTCTATGCAATAATTTTACTGAACGAGTAATCAAAATTTAGGTGTCAACAAACATCACCGTTGTAGTCATGATCTTTGCGAGTAAACCTAACTTGGAATAAGTCCATCTTAAGGGGAGGTGGAACTTCCGACAAAACTTGGTATTAACGGATCACTCTATAGGGATCGTAGGTCGTTGCACTAGTGATCCCCAGTAGTGGAATCAGATCATCCTTCAAATAGGAGAGGTGTGCCTCACGAACTTTGAACTATTTAGCATGCCGTAAAAAACCTTAGGGACTTGTATTCTTTAGAAGAGCTATCCATTTAGAATAGGACTTATCAAGAATACGCCTTTCCAAGGCTTCAAACTTCTTAATTGAGTTATTTACTTTACTTATACCCATGAGAATATCAAATCAATTTATTTGAGAAAAGAACCAAATTTGCAAAAGTTTAGGTGGAGCATGAAAGGTCTTTTCTCCATTTACTTTAAAACGGGTGAAGGATAAGAATGTTTTAGCTAGAATTGTGTTGACAAAGTTTATTTCAGCACAGACTTGTTTGACTACCCATGCAATAGAAGGATTAATAGCATTTTTACGGCGAGGGAAAACTATGAACCCAAAAAATGCTAAGAGGATAATCCTACTCATTTGAAATGTTGAAGCCTTGTTAAAGCAGTCGGTTAGGAAAGAGAGTGGACATACATTGCAATTATGTTTCACAACTCTTTTCACTTTGTCTACTTGAATTCTCAAAAAATCAAATACGATTGATATAGGCTCTATCCCGACAGGTGGACTAACTAGTTTAAATCCCGAAGAAATTCCGATGGCAATGCTATATTCTTCCAAAGTCGGAGTCAGCTCATGATTTCCAAATATGAAAGTGGACGTCTTGGGGCATCATAACTGTGATATTGCTTGCATGGCACCGCATTGAATATCAATATCCAGGAGAGGAATAAGTTGGCTCAACTTCTACTCCACCTAAATTTGGCCCTCATGATCTAATTTATTCCGCCACTCCTTGAGCTTCGTCTTGGGAGCGGGGATGAATCGAATGTTGGTATTCCCCATTTTATATTGATCAAGACACGCGATTAACCTAAATTGTCATGGACTGATAAAACGTATGACAAAAACAAATAAATTGCATAGTGTAAGGGCAAAAGAAAACTTATTTCACCAAAGGAGAATGGCACATATATGTGCATGAGTCAGGAGGCTTGATTTTTAACTAAATAGCTTAACAAGGTGAGGCTAAAAGAATGATTTGACTAACCACCGGCTTGTGAATTCAAGTCAGGTTCTCTTAACTTCGGCTCAGTCAAAATGCTACCCAATTGTCACGAATGCCCACGGACTAAGGTAATCACTTTTGACACCAAGAAAGAAGATTTGAGGTTAAGAAGGGCAACCTCTACTCCTCCGGCTCATGTTCGAAGTCGTATCCTTCTCAATACAATCCTAAATATTCCTAATTGTGGCCCAGATCCGGTGACGGGTTATGTGTACAACAGTGTAGTGCTAAACTTTAAAAACATGCACAACAATTTATAATGTAAACATTGCTTCAATATCAAAATGTAAACATTCAATCTCAACATCTCTATGCAAAACAAAGATTAGCAAAGACTACTCTCCTTATAACTCCCATTTGCCAGAACATCTAACATGATATTAGGGGTGTACCTTGTCTTTGCATTGCCAGACAAAGCTATTTTTGAAAGGAACAATTGCAGGCCTAAGTCCCTTATGAATTTTAATTCAAGATCCCAGTGGGGTCGACAAGCTTTCGCGACCTTCTCAGGAGTGAACCACTCAAGGAAAAGATGATGAATTACTAAGACCAAAGACTTAGCATGGCCTTACCAATCACAATTTGGTACTCGATTTTAGTCAATTTGAATAAGCAAATTCTTATTTTTTTAGGAGTCGCCGCTAATCAATTATGGCCGATTAGACATCCAAGTAAAATGCGGGAGAATATTTACTTCTAAAAACTAGAGATTCAATGAATTTTGAGACTTGGTCACACTAGATTAATCTATTGCCTTTTCAGTACATTCTCGGTACATTTTCTCTTTATTTTCAAAAATATTTTGCTAGCAATCTTGGTTGATTTTTAGCCTAAGCCACTATAAATTTTAATTCAATTATCCCTGCGGAGTCGCCAATGTCACGCCCCCTACCCATGAAGCATTAACATCCGCGTATAGGTCGAAATAAGATGCGACGCTCCCAGGTTACGTCACCGACCCGAAAACCCTAGTTAAAGAAAATACGCCACATGCGGAAACAACGTATATATATATATACACCCAGACATAAATATTAGCAACCATGAATAGCAAGAGTTCACAAATTACTAGCGATTAAAAACAACATATACTTTCATTATAAAACTTATAATACAATATCCATTATACACAAAAGATACAACAAAAAGATCACGGCATCTGCCTGCCCTGAGATAGGATCCACAATCTCCAGCTCAAAAACTACCCCACCTAGTTCCTCATGCTTTACCTCATCCTCCACGATCTCTTACTCAACATCCG
The DNA here is from genome assembly GCA_024733475.1 of Syzygium grande. Lineage (NCBI taxonomy): Eukaryota > Viridiplantae > Streptophyta > Magnoliopsida > Myrtales > Myrtaceae > Syzygium > Syzygium grande. Next base: position 599,574 of record JAMXDD010000001.1, read on the forward strand.
AGTCCTGGAAATTCATGGCCGGGGATCTGAAATGTCGGTTTTATCACAACCGTGAGAAAACTCAGCAAGTACAAACCACTAATCCTAAACTAGGCTAATGTGCACCTCCAGAGATAATTAAAATGCATGAATCACTGAACCAGCAATTAAATCACATTAAAATCATTCGGGCCCTCAGCCCTAATTCTTTTGCTACTCCAGCCCTGCAGGTTAGGCTTTCAATATCATTATAACTCGTGAGCAGTTAAATCGACCCGGAGGCCATGACCCAATGGTCATCAATAGTTAACTCGACCCGAAGGCCATGACCCAATGGTCATCACAATTAAATCGACCCGAAGGCCATGACTCAGTGGTCATAAATCATTCGACCCGGAGGCCCGACCCGAAGGCCCACAATTGCATAAATCGACCCGAAGGCCATGACTCAATGGTCATCAATCATTCGACCCGGAGGCCCGACCCGAAGGCCCACAATTGCATAAACCGACCCGAAGGCCACAATGGATAAATCTCAGGCATGTACATTAAGCACTCAATTTCAGTCGCACCATAACGCACCTTTATAAATCACATGCCCTGGAATTTAATGTTAATTATCTATGCCAACACACCAAGCATAACCATGCTCAAATTGGACATATTCCTCTCATTCTTGGCATACTCAAGCATTTCCATTTTAATCCAATCAATTCCAAGTTTATTCCGCGCATTCCTTACGCAATTCAATCTAATGCGCCTAAGGCTCGCCTTGGTCTAATAAATTTAGTCCTCATTCTCATTATCACGGGGCCAATCTATAGAATTTATTCAACTCCCAATTGTTCCTTAAAAGGTCTAAATTCCCGCCATCAATCCATTATCCATTAAATACTCAACTTGGACAAAATACACAAATTCGGTACTGTGAACAGTACCAGGGCAGATTTTTGCCTCAAGCACCAAATCACACTTAAACAATCTCATTAGGGCCTAATCACATACCCTAAACATCCAATCCCCAAATACACATCATTAAGCCTCAAATGACCCTAATTAACACTTGAATGGCCTAATTTCAAGTCTTGAATCATTGAACTTAATTAGTGCAAAACTTAGACAAATTTGTGCAATTTCGGAGCCCCATGAACAGTACCAGGAAATTTGCACATTTAGGCACAATTCACCTTTAAACCATCTCATTGAGCCCTAATTACCTACCCTAAACATCCAACCACCAAATACACATAATTAAGCCTCAAATAAGCTTAATTAGTCTACCAAATGCCCAATTTTAAAGCATTAACCATTGGACTCAATTGATATAAAACTTGAACCAAATTTATCATTTTCGGTACTCATGAACAGTACCAGACCAGATCTCAATTTAGGCCATTAAACCACCATTAAATCATCTCATTAGGTCCTAATGACCCATACAAAACATCCCACACATAATTAAGCCTAATTAACCCTCATTTAGGTCTAATTAACCCCTAAAATGCACAATTAAACTAATTAGGGGTTTAGGGGTTTATACTACGCCTATTAGCGATTCGGGACGACGGAATCCAGGCGGTCGATCACCGACGAGCGGTAAGGATCGACGGGCGGGCGCTCCGGTGCAAGCCGTCCATCGGCGCATTTACGAAACCGACGATTAGCTGCTGTCCGGTTCTGTTTGAGGCCAAAAAAGGGGCTGTGCTGGCTGGTCTTGGGCGGGGAAAGGGCTGCTGGTGGTGCGGGCTTGGCGATAGATAGCTCCTACCGGTACTGCGCCCGTGAACAAAGATTGCAGGCGTCGTAATGGTTCACGATGTAACCAAAAATGGAAGAAAATGGAGAAGAATTTGGGGGAAATGGGAAGTTCTCGGCAAAACAGAGAAATGGCAGAGAGAGAGAGATCTGAAGAGAGAGAGAGGGTCAAGGGTGGTCAACACAATCCTTAGTGGGGTCCACATGTCAAAATCCAAGGGTTTAGGACCAAAATGCCCCTCATCCAAGGGCTCAAAATGCTCCTTATCCAATAATTCTAGGGCAAAATGGTCAAAATCCCTTAACCATGGTTAACCAAGTCTAGTTAGCCTTAACCAACCCTAGTTAAATTCCAAAATTGCCCCAAAATTCGGAATTAAACAAAAATAGGCTAGGGGCATTTTCGTAATTTTCCGGTCCCGGACCGAAATTCCAATTTTTGCACATACGCGCTCCATACGTATGTAGCCAACATAATATGGCGTCGGATTCGAAATTAATTTTCTAAGCCCTCGGAAATCGTCCATGAAATCCCGGAATAAAATAATATTATTTTTCAATTTTTGTCGAAATTCAACTTTTTTGGCCAAAACCGCTCTAAATGCGTGTGGCCACCCCAAAATGACCTTGGGCGAAAAATAACCTCGATCGGGCCCGAATCGGGTCTCGGTGTCCACGAGGGCAAAACCGTCTTTTTCTCAATTTCACCGGATTTTCGGTTTTCAACCGCAATAGTCCCAAACATGAATGGCCACTCTAAATTGACGTCCATCTTACAAAATAGTCGTAATTACCCTTGATATTTTGATATCGAAGTTCGTGCCCAATATCGCGATCACAATAGCTCGTTTTGCGCTTTAGGGTCTCTCGCTAATGTGGCTGTTTAGGTATTACGCCAGATCGACCTAAGACCCATCCGAGTCATGATGGCCTCAATTTCGAACAACGAGAGGAATTATCACTAGTACCGGGGTCACGATCGTTTGGATTAAAATCGGGGTTATTTATCGTGCGTACTTTCGGATGTCTTGAGAAATCACTCGCGATCCGATCATACGTCGCTGAAAATATCGACCCGCCCTTTTCCTAAGATCGGCCTATATTGGTTCAAAATATTTCCTCGGCGTTCGTTGAAATCGGGCTCAATCGCGGGCCGAGTTCTCGGTCCACGTGCCGATCCTATTTAGCCTTTCCTTTTTGGTTAGTATCCCGTGAGTGATCAATTCCGGGCGAGACTTACTAAAATTACACGAGAATTCACATACACTTTATTGGACTCGATAACGGGTCAAAATTTCGGGCTGTTACAGCCAAGTTGTCACAAACTTTCCAGAGGTAAACCACCAAAGAGAAAGCTAATGGATTACTAAACCTAAACATCTAGCACTGACTCTCCCAAGCCCTACCAATCGCAATTTGGTACTCAATTTAATTAATTTAAACATGCTTATCAATTTATTCGAGAGTCACTGGTTGATTAGTAACCCAACTTTACTTCTACAAAACAGAGATTTAATGGATTCGGAGATTTAATTATGCTAGAACAATTTAACGCTCTTTCAATACCTTTTCTCTTTATTTTCAAAATCATTTTGCAAACAGTCTTGGTTGATTTTTGGGATATGTTCACTAGAAGTCCTAAAACTTGTCACAAAAGTGCAATTGAGTCCTAAAATTTGTAAAAAATGTAAACAAGTCCTAAAATTTATCAAATTGATTCAATCGAGTCCTAAAGTTAACACCGTCAAATTTACTAATGGAAAATGCTGACGTGAACGTGGCTTATTTTAATCATTTCTCTTTCCTACGTGGCAACTAGGTCAAGGAAATTCCTTCATGTCAGCAAAACAACGTCGTTTTGGAAAATTTACATATCCAGAAACGACGCCGTCTCTTCTCTACTTCCTCACGTCTGCCATTCGCCTTCTTCCTAAATCGACTTCTCTGAAACCCTAATCCCCTTATGGTCGGCGCATATCACGATTTGCTCCCCTCACAAGTTGGAGCTCCATCCCCATCGTGATTTTGGAGGTCAAATGCCCATTGCGAGTGGGAGCTCTCGTCTTCATCAAATGCATGTACGTGCGAAAACTTGTTCCGTGGGAGCCTCGACGACACATTGAGCGGCGTCAATGATGGAGACGGCGACTATCTCTAAGCTACTCTCCTTCTCGCAGGTATCCTTGCTGCGTCTATGCTGCTGCTTGCATTTTCACAATCGATTTGACCATAGCTTGTTGATTCAAAAATTATTGAGAGGAGGTTTTGCGCGAAAACATCCGAAACTTGAGCAAGAGCGGACCAAACCTAGAATTTGGTTATAAAAGTGTGTCTTTGCTTTGCTCTCTCACCTTTTCCATTCGATTTTTCTTCTTCCCTTTGTTACTTTCTTTTTTTTTGCGCTTCTCTTGTTGCTAAAGATATGCTCTTGGTCGGGTCATCATGCATTGCAGTGGAGAGACTAAGAAAAGAGCATTGATGAATTGTTTCGATCCTTCAATTGTTACTGATTCCCATCAATAGATTGGTTTGATCGAAAAGTTGCAATGTAATAGAAAACAAAGAGCGAAATCTATTACATTTGCATGGCTTTTTTCCCCAATTCAACATGTGAAGTTACCTTGAAATTTGTTCGAGGTAGATGTGATATTATTGTAGATTATTGCCCTCTCATGTTTTATGGTAGCGCACATGTTTTATTGCAGATTTCCCCAATAGTGTATATGATTCTGCCAATTGAGCATGTCAATTTAGCTTAATGTTTTTCTTAAACTAATAGTGATTGGTATTGTGATATTTGGTGACCCAATTCAGCATGTCAAGTTAGCTTGATTTCAGTTGCATTCTCTAGATGTGATTATTGTGAAAGCATTTGAGATAAATGTGATATTATTGCAGATTTCGTTATACATGTTTTATGGTAGCAAAAGTGGGATGTGCTGGATTGGCTTCCTAAATGGATTGTCGTGCAGCAGATTCTAAATTGGTAATAAGTTGATTGTTGTTAATATGGGTTGTGCTTCCTAAATGAGTTGTGCTGTAGCAGATTTCCTTATACTTGCCTCTATTCTCCTACAATGTAGGTTTTGCTAGTTTGCGGCTTATTATGCTTTGTTAATATGACAACAAGAAGAATGAGGGCACCAACATCTAAATCAAGTAGTGTAACTCCTAATAAGGTCGAGTCAGAGCTAACTTGCTATTGTGGTTTTCAATCACTAATTCTTACTGTAAAGACAAGGAAAAACGTAGGAAGAAGGTTTTATGGATGTGCTAAGTTTGATGCTCTAGGTTGCTGCGATTTCTTCATCTAGGTTGACCCGAAGATAGTGGATCAAGCGAGAGACATGATAGTCGACCTCCTTGAAAGAAATCAAGCACTATGTGAATCAAGCCAATTGAGGTGCGATGAGGTTGATGTGAGCCCACTAATAGCGAAAATGAAGATGCAAAGGGCGAAACATAAACGTTTAAAGGAGAAGCCCACACGAGTGAAGCGAGAAAAGATGCTATATCAATTGGCATTTGTTTTATGCAAATGTGTTGTCTCATTGTGTTGGTTATATGTAATGTGAAAGTCAATGGGAAGTTTATAAGTCTTCCATAGTATCCTATTTCTAAGTTTGTATTCTATTGCTTTATCGCGATCCTCTTTTTTCCTGTAAAATTGGGAAACTCATGTTGCATGGAAATGAAAAGAAGCTTAATTCATTTCGTGCGTTTTTATCATCTTATGGCGTGTATGGCTAATGGACCTTACTCCTTCTCAATTCTGTGGAAAGGTTTGGGCTTACTTAATTGTACAGATTGGTTAATCGGATTGCATTAGTTAAATTGAGTGATCAATGAGGTGGTAATGGTTTCGCCATAATCGAAGGCATTTGCTGAGTGTGTTAAATGTGACGTCAATTAACAGTTTTGTGATAATTCTACTTATCTTGTTGCCAAGTTTCTTTTTTAATTTCTTATTGTGGCCATATGTTAGCTATATATCAAATTGTTTTATACGAGAGAGGCCTTAGGTGGACTGCTTCTGTGAACTCAACGCTTTCTTTCACATGATTTTTGTTATAATGACATTGATACTTGGTTGATATCCCAACAAGCACCAGAATAGGAGCTAAAAACTTTCATTTAGTGAATGTAAATCTGAACTAAGATGTTCAAATGTTCTATCACTACAATGTCACATACGCTTTATGCAAGAATTTCAAACACCTATCAAGATCAAGACATCTGTCAAAGTAATTCCTTGAAATTCAATCTGCTTAGTTCCCATTTGGGATACAACATTAACATTAGCCACTAAACAAACATATTTGTCTCATACAAAAAACCAGCTCATAATTGACATAAAAACGATCAAGTTCAGCAAATACATCAATCCAAGTCTATGTTCTTCAGTGGTCCAACAAGTTCGGTGTTCACTTGATTCACAAGTCTTGAGCTTTTCCTTGTATATGGTGTACCTTTTGTGACTCTCTTCCAAACAATAGGCTTTGGAGGAGCTATTGTAGCATGAGATGAAGGCTGAGAATTCCCTTCGGGTTGTGATGGTGGCTTTGGCTTTACACCACCTTGGTTGCGAGGAATTCTTAATGATTGAGGCTGGGAACTCACTTGGGGTTGTGATGGTGCCATTAGCTTTATAGCAACATGCTTTCGAGGAATTCTTAACTACTGAGGCTAGGAACTCACTTAGGGTTGTGATGGTGGCTTTGGCTTCACCATAACATGCTTTTGAGGAGATATTCTCAATGATTGAGGTTGTACACTAGCTTTGGGATGTGCCTTTGCCATTGAAACTCCTGAAACTACTTAATTGGTTGCTTTCTTCTGTTCCTTTTTGGCCTACCAGGCATCCTTTTAATTGGTGGGGGTTGACGAGCTTCTTTGTTGCTTTTGTCCCAAAATTTCTATCCTCTCATAGTAGGCATCATAAATTGATAAGCAGTTAGGTATTTTTCCTTGTAGAAGCACTCAGCTAGGTAGTCACCTGGATCATTTTACTTGTGGTGTATTACACAGATGGCATGGCAACATGGAATTCCACTAATTTCTCAAGCTCTACAAGAACAAGTCTTCAAATTCATGTCTACAACATATTTGTCACCACCTTCCGTAATCTCGTATCCTTGATCTCCATTCCATATCAAGTGGCAATACCTACTAGCAGTTGTATTATGATGTAACTTATGCATAATCCTTGGACCATAATTTCTTGTCCACCTAGCACATTTATCTATCTGACCGTGCATTCTATTCATAATCATGATTCTAATATCCTCTAGCATACACGATAGCCTTACACCTAGCTTCCACACACTTACTATTGAAAGCTTCATTAAGATTATTATCAACAACATCACATTTTATGTTGGCATCAAAGAAGGCTTTACACTAGTGTTTTGGATTAGTATGAAATAGATCATCATGACCTTGTGGAGTCATTTCCTTCAACCCTCATCTATGCACCTCAAGATTTGCCTTATTAGTACTTTTAGCACATTTCCAAAATTGTCTCATCAACTTTTTTCCTTTGTATTTTTTACCCCAATTAGAATATGTATGCGTTGCACACATCCTATGTTCTGCATTTGGCAAAAGTTCAACTATTGAAGAGATGATACCTTGACAAATACAAAAAAAAAGAAAAATATTAATGTTAATAATCGTCGCATACATTGTCGCAAACAAATTCAAGGTGAGTGATAATAGTATTGCATACCTTTTGTTGGTCACGTATCAAAGCCCAACCATTGCCATTACCCATGTCGAGTTCTTCTTTCAACAAGTTAATAAACCTGGTCCATGTTTATTCTCGATTCTTACAATTGCTCATGTCACTAGATACATTTGGTCGTTGGCATCCCTCCCTATGGCACACAACAACTCAACTTTGATCAAGCCCCTAAAGAAACACCCATCTAGTCCAATGATCTTTCGACATCCTGCTAAAAATCCTTTCCTACAGGCATCAAAGCAAATGTAAGCCCTATCAAATAATGGTAGAGAATTCAACTTTCATTTTAAATGTGCTTGCGGGGCTTGCAGTGTAAAGCTCCTCCAAGTGCTTGTACATCTATGCATACTCCTTATAATTGCCTTGTAGTTCCTTGAACACTTTTAGTTTTGTTTTCTTGCATTGACTCAAAGTGACATTCACCCCGAACTGTTCTCTAACTAGTTTCTTCAATTGATGCATTGATTTTAGGCATTGTAGAAATGAGAATCATGAAGTATTTAACTAAATAAGTACTTGACACTCTCTTATTCTTGAAAGTGATACTACATATATGCTCATCCATGTACTTTTTCAAATGGACTGATCTAGTGTTGTTGTCAAGAGCACCATAAATTATTCGGTTACAATTACCCGGGGCACACTTGGCTCTTATAAATTTAGTAGTGTTCTTGGTGTATTAAATTGCTTTTTGTTCAACCACAGAGTACCTCAAAATTGCATCTTTAAACTCAATTGCATTCTCAAATGTCATACCAACAACAAATACTGGATTCTTACCATTTCGATCATATGATGGAAACCTACTCCTCCTCCTTGAAATACCATCATCTTCCTCCTCCTCATCTTTATTATCTAAACTTGAATGGAGATTTTCTTCGTCATCTGAATGATAGTACTTTGTTTCGTACCCAGAGGCATTTACTATCAAAGGATCAGCTACTAACTCTATTGGAGAGCTAACATCTAATTGGGAAGTTGCTTTAATGTTAGTTTTAGTTTTGAGCCTCGCTGAAAATTCTTTTAAATTTCTCCTTGCATCAACCATTTCAAAATTATCATTATCACTCGACTGCTCCACATCCACCAAATTACATGCATCATCATCATCACCCTCATCCATATCTCTATTACCAACTTCAACCCAATTCCTATCATCATCAACATTACCAATCACATTTTCGAAGACATTACCGGCCACATTATCAACACTTTCCACATTCACATCAGACATACCTCCCCATCTTAGCTCCCCTATCTTGGCAATCGTCTCTTCATCATCGATATGCTCAACATACGATTCAATATTTTCATAACGAAGATGATGATATAATAAATCTATTACACCAGAGTTATCCCATAAATACCTAAGAGTTACCCAATCTTCAAGAATACTATTTTCAGGAACTCTATAAAAAAGTGTCTATTTTACGTCCACCCAAAGCCTAAATAGCTTCAATTATATTACACAATGAACCGTTACTTAAGTCTATTTCAACAATATCAACCCTTCCACCTACATATTTCAAGGGTGATCCAATTTGAAATTTACCTCCAAGAAAAACAGTGATATAAACTTTGTCCTCGGCCATTGGACCTATAAGGAAACAAAAACAAATAACACTTTCAATCGTCCAATTTTAACTAAAAGCTACTAATGACTTCAGCCATAAAAGGAAATGGGTAGGATAAATGTATCAGCAAACCTAAAAACCACACTAAAATTTCAGGTGTTTCTATTATATTTTCTATGGAGCCATGTTGACGGATGAATGTCAGCCCTCCTCCAATACCTAATAAATACATTCCAAAGACAAGCAAGTGAAATCAAGCTAACTTGACATGCTAGATTGGGTCACCAAATATCGCAATACCGATCATTATTAGTTTAAGCAAAAACTTAAGCTAACTTGACATGTTCAATTGGCAAAATCGTATACCCTATTGGGGAAATATGCAATAAAATATATGCGCTACAATAAAATATAAGAGGGTAGCAATCTGCAATAATATCACATCTACCTCGAACAAATTTCATAGTAACTTCGCATGTTGAATTGGAAAAAAAAGCCACACAAATGTAACAAATTTCTCTTCTTTTCTTTTTTTCAATTACAAAGGCAACTTTCCGATCAAACTAGTTGAACAACGAGAATCGTTAACAATTGAAGGATCGAAACAATTCATTTATACTCTTTTCTTAGTCTATCCACTGCAATGCATGATGACCTGGTAGAGAGTAGATCTCGAGCAACAAAAGAAGTGCAAAAAAGTAATGAAGGGAAGAAGAAAAATCAAATGGAAAAGGTGGGAGAGCAAAGCAAAGACACACTTTTATACACAAATTCTGGGGTCGCTCCGCTCTTGCTCAATTTTCGGATGTTTTCAAACAAAACCTCCTCTCAATAATTTTCTAAATCAACAAGCTATGGTCAAATCGACAGTGAAAATGCAAATAGAAGCACAGACACAGTGAGGATACCTATGAGGAGAGTAGCTTAGAGATAGTGGCCGACTCCATCATCAACGACGCTCAATGCGCCATCGAGCGTCCCATGGAACGAGTTTTTGCACGTACCCGCATTTGACGAAGACAAGAGCTCCCACTTACAATGGTTGTCAAACTCCAAAATTGCGATGGGGATAGAGTTGCAACTTGCGAGGGGAGCAAATTGTGATCTCCATCGACTATAAGGGGCTTAGGGTTTCAGAGAAGTCAATTTGGGAAGAAGGAGAACACAACTGCTGACGTGAGGAAGTAGAGAAGAGATAGCATCGTTCTGGATATGTAAATTACCCAAAATAACGTCGTTTTGCTGACGTGGAGGAATTTCCTTAACCTAGTTGCCACGTAGGAGAGAGAAATGATTAAAATAAGCCACGTTAGCATTTTCTGTTAGTAAATTTGACAGTATTAACTTTATGACTTGATTACACTAATTTGACAAATTTTAGAACTTGTTTACATTTTTTGCAAGTTTTAGAACTCAATGCACTTTCGTGACAAGTTTTAAGACCTCTAGTGAATATATCCCTTGATTTTTAAACCTTAACCACTAACATGCAAGGGTGATCGTGTGGGTGTGTAATCAATAAAGTAACATCTGGTATACCAAAGCAACAAATATATAAATTGCTATAATTAGGGCTAACCTCAATGGAAAGCAAAGCACAATTTCACATTGATTAATTTCTCAATATCCGCAATTTGTTAACTAGAAAATACATGCATGCCCTAAAAATGATTTCTAAATGATTGTGTAATTCTAAATAACTTTTTAGTTTTTTCTTGTTTATGAAAATTTAACTATATGCAATGTATGAGATGCAATTTTAATCCTAAATTATAATTATATGACCTAATTTGACATGACTTGCAATGTGTAATCTACATGATCTAATTCTAATGACAAGTAAAATTGTCGGGGGAAGAACAACATTGGTGCCAAAACTTGTGTATGGAGGCCACTTTGGTGCCAAAACTTCCATTTGAATCACTTTAGTGCCAAATCGGAGAAAAAATGATCACTTTGGTGCCAACGGCGAGAAATTCCGGCCAAATTAATACGTGGCATTTATAATTAAATTTTTAATCTTAGTTGGATTTTTTTTTAAATTAGTCTACGTGGCATTTCCACGTATATATTTCGATTTTTTAAATATTTTTCTGAATTTTTTTCTTCTTTTCTTTTTTTCTTTTATTTCTTCTCCCTTTGGTCACCGCCGATGACCGGAGGCCGGCCACCGGCCGCCTGGCCTTACTCGGATGAGGTCGCCGTCGCCCGCCACAGGCTCGGCTCGGCCGACCCTCGCTTGGGTGATGGCGGGCAAGCCCCGGCGAGGTCGGCCTCGCCTCGCATGGGCGAGGGCGAGCCCCGTGAGGAGGGCCCCTCGCCGGATCCGGCGGGGGCTGCGTCGCCAGTGCCACGGCAGCCGGCCTGGACGTTGTTCGGGAAGGCGACGCCCAATGGGGCCGTCGTGGCCTGGGAGACTCAGGCGGGGCCGGCGCGTCGGGTGGCTACCTCTGGTCACCAACAGCAACCAAAGGGAGAAGAAAGAAAAAAAAAAAGGAAAAGAAGGAAAAAAAAAGAAATAAAAAGGAAAAAAAAATTATTTAAAATTAAAAATGCTGATCAGACAAGCGTGCTCATCAGATCTCCCATGAGCCACGCCGGGTTTGAAATACTAATAAAAAAATTGCCATCGGATTTCGATCAATCGGATCGGAGTTGGCACTTAAAAGATCGTTTTTCAAAATTTTTGGCACTAAAGTAATCCAAATGGAAGTTTTGGCACCAAAGTGGCCTCCGTACACAAGGTTTGGCACCAATGCTGTTCTTACCCCTAAAATTGTCAACTATTCTAACATATTATGCAATCTAACTTATATGTGCCTAAATATGCAATCACTAAATGACATGAAATTGATGACACGGCACATATGAATGACATGGAATATGACATGACAATATCAATGGCATGACATCAAGGACGTGGCTATGTGACATGGCATCAATGACGTGGAAATATTGGTGTTGTGTCATCAATGACTTAACAATATGGATGAGAAGGAATGTGGCAATATGACTGACATGGCATCAATGACATGGCACGATGATGTAGCAAGGATGATACAACTAAATCTATATGATATGTGCATGTTATTTTTTAAGGATTTTCTTCCAGAATCAAAATTATCCAACTTGAAGTAGGAAATAATTTGAATTAAATGTTATCCTAACTTGAAAACCTATCATAGATTACTAGAAATATTCTAAATATATAATCTTATCTAGAAAAGGAATCTAATCTATTATCCAATGCATTTTATAATAAACGAAAAAGTAATAAAATAAACTCAATGGCACTACAAAAGGGATACAACTAAATAGACATTGCCCTGTACTATCTCACCTACTCTCTACAGATGATTCAATCTTCTTCCTAGATGGGAAGCTACAAGAATGTCAGAACTTGGCTAGAATCATTCACCAGTATTGCTTTGCTTCAGGACAAGCAATTAACTTGAACAAGTCAGAAATATACTTCAGCAAGGACTACTCTAGTCAATTAAGAAGGAACATGGCTAGAGAACTATGAGTCCTGGAGATTGATAATACTGGGAAGTACTTGGGTATTCCCCTATGATTGGGAAGCATCCAAAAAGCAAATGTTTGCTTGGATCCTGGCAAGGGTAAATATGAAGCTTAAAGGGTGGAAAGAGAACACAATGTCTAAAGCGGGGAAAGAAATTCTGATAAAAACTATTGTCCAAGCAGTACCACAATATGCCATGTCAATTTTCAAGATCCCAGTTTTAGTATGTCGGGCTATTGAGCAAAAAATAACAGCTTTCTGGTGGAAAAACCAAACCACAATAAAAGGAGTACACTTGTGATATCCTGAAAATTTGACCAAATTTGGTGATTTATGAAATGGTGATTTCATCGACGCTCTATTAGTTAATTCTCGCTCTAGCCTGATCACCTAGGGAATACTAACCAAAGGGGAAAGGCTATCAAATAATTTATTTCCAGCAACTGCCCGTTAGTTCGAGATAAACTATAGTTATGATTGATCGATTTCAGCCACGAATTATGATCCGATTTTGCGTGTCGAGTGCTCAAGGATATCACACCCAAACTATAAGACGTCGCCTCATAATTTTTACGAATTGGCCATCGAAAATTATTTACTAAATCACCCTTCTAGAAACTTTTTTTGTTAGATTAAATCTTGGCCTTTGGATTGAACTTGGAGAGCAAGGCTTGATCTTAACCCTTGATCTTTGCTTGGGCATCAAGAACACATCCTAGCCCTTGATCTTTGCATGGGCATCAAGAACATATTTCAACCATTGATCTTGATTTAAATTTAAACCCTCTTTCTCTCTCTCCTCACTTTCTCTCTTATTCTCTCTCTCTCCCCCTCTCTCTCGGCCGAATACCCCACCACCGCCGTTCATCCACCAGCCCCTCACGCCACCATCCTTGAGCCCTGTAGATCGCCGTGTGCCGTTCACCGCCATTTGCCACTTGCCATGTCAAGCCAAGGCTGCCACGGATAGCCCGTATCGTCACCGTCGTCCTCGCGTCGTCATCGTTGTTAGACGAGTAAGTTAACATCTAATCCCTTATTTAGGATGTTTAACTTGAGTAGGGTAGTTTAGCTAGTTATTGTTTTAGTGTGTTTGAACTTATAGAACGAGCGTTGGTAAGTCTTGATTGCTAGACTAAGTTGAAATAGATGTTGGATGTTGATTTGAACTCTTTGTGTGGTATTTTCGTGGCTGAGAAGTGGTATATCTCAAAGTTGAAGGTGTTTCCTGGAGTTTTTATCTTGATTTCAGAAATGATTTTACTGTACGTCCCTGGTTTCCATTTTTATAAAGCATTTTGTGGTTAGAATCTTGAAAAGTGTTCTTAATAAAAGTTGTTCTCAAGATCTTGATCTATAACGTACTTAAATTTCAGATTTTTCTGAGCTCAAATGGGTTACACGAAGGTCTAATTTCTCATCGAATCATAACTATTTTATACTGTGGATTTCGTGACCTTCGTGCCTTCTCAGATTTTTATAAAAATTTCCAGTTCGATTTCGACCATACTTCCTTCACAAGATTTGTAAACGAAATCCATTTTTACAACGACTAAAATTTCAAAGTGTTTTGAAAGGATTTGGTTTGTGAAACGAGTATTTCTTGTGGTTCAGTTCCCTTGTTCTGGCGAACCTGTTCTGGGTTGTATCCGAGCCATCAAAAGTGATCTTTGCATAAGGATTTTGGATTATGTTCTTCATGGAAAATATTTGTGAAGGTCTTGTTTATAACATATTTGAATTTTATAATTTTTGGAAACTATTTGCTATGCTTTTGAAGTTGATTTCCTAAATTATGCAAATTTGTCCAGTTTTACTAGAATTCAATAATATGCCGGTCTTTACTTGAAATCTTTGGCTTTTGATTTCCGGCCTAATAGAGACAATAACCACAATTACCTAGCTTTTCAATAATGTTTATTTGGCTGTGATCCAATGTTGAATACTTTTGTAAATTCATGTTTTAAAATGAGGTTTACAAAGTCGATTGACCGTTTGCATGTGTGATCACTTGTTATTGTTGTGTGGCATTGATGTGAGCACGATTCATGGATGCATTAGCTAAATGAAAAGATAAGAATTGGCTTGAATGCTTATATGCTCGTGTGATCATACGTTGGAGCCATCTTGCTGTAGATCGCTTGACGATACCTGATTTATTGGGGTCTTGCTATAGATCACTTGATAATACTCGATTTATCGAATGCCTGGAGATTATCTGGATTGCCGATACTCCGGATGCCTTGTTGCGGCCCGAGGTCAGACTTGATACTCCTTACGGGATATTATCTTACTGTAGGTTGTTTGATGTTGCCGTATTGGAACGCCTTCTATTGGTAGATCGTTTGACGATGCCATGCCCAACGGGGTGGGACGATGCCTGGGTGGGTCTAGAAGACTGCCATCTTGCTGCAGATCACTTGATGTATAGTGGTTCTGAGGGGGCATAATAAATGGAATACGTGTGATGCATAGTGCTTGATTATGGGGTAGAAACTGCTAGGCATGATATGGGATATGCCCAAGTGGATTTTGCTTGTGATGTATTAATGCATGGAAAATCTCATTACACGTTCAGGATATGTGATATGTTTGATACATCGTTGTGACATATGACTATCTATGTTATGCATAATATGTGTGCCGAGACAAGGTAAGGATGCCTATGGTTGGTTAATGATTTGTGTCCAGTGCATGGTCGCGTGATTAGGGACCCCCCGAGGTGAGTTGGCCTTCTAAACGGAGCTTAGGCGTTAACTTATTGAGATTTTTATCTCATTTGTGGTTGTTAAATATTTTTCAAACCCTTAGCATGTTGATGTACCCAGTATGGTTTGGAGTGCCTGGAAGTTGACTTTTGGTGAAGTAGATTGACCCCAGCTTGACATTTTTTTTTGTAGACTTTTATGGAAATGCTTGAAGTGGGCTTGTAAAAATGTTCCCAGTAGTTAATCAAGTAAATGTTAAAATGGTATTTTGATTTCAATGTTGTAAACCGTTTTTCTATCTATCCTTGTTTATTGTTATTGTCTGGGGTGAATCTTTATTTAGCTTCTGCATGCGTAATCAAAAGATAAAATGTTGGGTCGGCCATGCATCTTGGGACATCGCATCATAATGACCATTGCAGGATGTTACGCGCTCGCGGGGTTCGAGGCATGACAACACTGGAGGAAGGCCGAAGTGCTAAGACAAAGAAAAGACAAGGGAGGCCTCGGGTTTAGGGATTTAACATTTTTTAACAAGGCCATGCTTGGAAAATAGGCTTGGCAATTAGCACAAAATCATATAGCTCTGTGTAGTCAAGTCTTAAAGGGCATCTACTACCCTAATAAGTGTTTTTGGAAGGCAAAGAAGGGATCCTGACCATCTTGGGGATGGCAGAGCATACTTACGGGGAAAACATCAATTGATGACTCGATCATATGGTCAGTAGGAAATGGGCAAGACATTAACATCAGGGAAGATAAGTGGCTAAAAAGGGGACCTATAAGGGGACCGGCTAATGCAGGGTACCCTAAAAAAGTTGATGAACTGATAAACCAAGGGGAAAGCACATGGAAGGAATTGGTCCTGCGAAGATTATTCGATGAACAGGTAGTGCGTGAGATCCTCACAATACATATCAGACCACAAATGAATGAAGTCAAACTGATTTGGACTGGCACGAGGGAAGGAGAGTACACTGTTAAGAGCAGCTACAATATTCTTCGCAAAAACAAAAACTCAGAAGCTCAGTGTGCCTGCTCCTCTCACCAATCTCGCACTAAGCTCTGGAACAGGATATGGAAATGAAAACTCTCTACAAAATCAGAAACTTTATATGGAATGTATGTCAAAATGCCGTCCCAACAAAGGAAAATTTGTACAAAAGGAGGATAGTACCTGATCCGAACTGCCCAATATACCGAGCACATGTGGAGACCCTAGAACATTTACTTCTTCTCTGTAAATGGACGAGGGAAGTCTAGGACGCTCTTGCACTAAACATAAAGAATTCTAAATACCAAACTTCCAGAGTAGACGAATGGTTGATCAAATGCATACCCAACAGCAACAACTCACTAGATTTTGAGCTAGTCTCGGTAGTTCTCTAGGAAATTTGGAAAGCAAGGAACAACCTCGTCTTTAGAAGGCACCTCTCGGACCCAAAGTTGCTGGTTGAAAGAGGACAACAATTGCTCAGAAATTTTAGCAGATGGAACAGCTTTGACAGGAATATTGATGCTGCAAACAACGAAGAGGAGGATGTCTGGATTCCTCTAGAAAAGGGCAAAATAAAAGTAAATATTGATGTAGCTCACCAACTTGGATCATTTGAAGGATCAATTGCCTATGTGTGCCGCAACTCAGCTGGGATCTTGATCGACGGCTTTACAAAGAACGTCCTTGTCTCCTCCGCCGAGCAAGCAGAAAACCTAGCCATGGTGGAAACCCCGAAATTCCTCTCTCCTCGTGCGGGCGAAAGACTAACTCCAGAGTCAGACCGCCAGAATCTAGTTAACAGCTTTAAGTACACACAAAAATCGCCACGGGAACAGCATGCTCTCATCAGCGAAGCACGTGGGCTGATGTCTTCATTTTCTAATTTAAATTTGCTTTATTGTAATAGAAACAGTAACAGTGTGGCGAACTGGGTAGTGAAGACCCACAGGAAAAAGACACTCATCGAACACTGGTTGACCTATCCTCCACAGGCACTTAGAGATCTACTCTGTTTTGAGACCCCAAAAGTGGGTTCTGGTTTTACTAGATATCAATGAACAGTTTAGTTTTGGCCAAAAAAAAAACCTCAATTACCGAAGACATCAATTCAACTCAAATTTGGGTACAAACAAACCGGCAACCCGATCTTAGTGCCTAAAAATCAAATAACTTATTTCATGTGAAACATAACTCAATTTTAATGCCTAAAGATCGAATTATCGACTTGCTCATGGTTCGAAGTCTCCAACAAATCAATATTAGTGTCAATCAATCTATTTTAGGCTAAAAGATTTTGAGATCAATCTTGGTTCGGAAAATTACCCAGTGTGAAGAATTCGTTTCCCAAACGGACCAGCGATAGTGGAGCCTTTCGGTGACCGCTGATGAGAGCCTTCACGGCAGAACTTGCGGCGGTCGACAAGACTACGGTCAAAACTTGGCCGATGGTGACCAGCGGTGAGGCCTAGCCAATGGTGGAGGGATCGTGAAAAAATCTGCAAAAAGAGTGTTAAGTGTAACAAGATACTCGAACCAGCTGGCTGTGGTGTTGAAAGCTTGATGGAAACTCGCCGGACTAATCAGTGTTAATGGGAACTGTAGATCGTCAATGGGGCTGCAGAGAGGACAGATCGGCACAGGGGCCGAGGGAAGCCAAGGCTGCAGGGTGCAGCAGGGAAGACGGGCAACGTTGGCTTGCTGGTGCTGGGCCCGTCTGGCGGAGGAGCTAACAGGACAGCGGGGGTGCTGCACAAGCGGTTCTGCAAGCGTAGCGTCTGGAGGAGTTTCAAGGAAGAAGACGAAGAACGACTCCTTTCCTCTTTTACGATCTCTCTCTTATTTTTTGTCCCTATCACCCCTTTCCTATGCAAAGCCATGGGGGCCTCCAAGGACAGAAGCAATATCCCTTCTTCCCAATCACATATTGCACGGCCAAGGATCCGACTTCCCTTCTTTTTACTATTTTCCAGTGACCAAATCTTGTTTATTCTCACTTATTTTCTCAAACAACCGAATATTTAGAAAATAACGCCAATCTTTTCCCTACTTGTCATGGATCCAAATTTACTTCTCAAGTTTAACCAATTTTCCAACTTGGCACGCCATTCTCTTTATAAATTTCAGCCATGAAGAGAATAACGGGCTTGACTAACATTTAACACTCTTACGAGCTCAGTCCAATTTATTAATCATGTCTAAGACCATTCACTTAAGTCCATCGGCCGCTGGTCCAATAAATATGCAAACTATATGGGCTTAATTAACTATTAATGCAAATACTCATAATATTTATATGCAATTTTAACTAATAATTTTGTTTAGGGGCTAGGGTTGATCTCGAAGTTTTATGTAATGAATGTTTAAACCACAAAGAGGTCATGTGATTGTCATGTGGCCGGAGCACGTGTGCGGTCTATGACTGTGGCGTGTGTTCGTCCTAAAATCCATTAATGCAATGTGATGTAGTGCATAATGCCAAATAAAACTTTAATAGTTTTGTTTAGGATTAGGGTCGATTCCTAATTTTCTTATGCAATGAATGACTAAATGGGTTCGCTAAAATTTATGTGTCAACAATATGGATAACATGTCTTTGACTAAATTGGAAAATAGACTTAGTTGGTTGCATAAAAATTGGCTCCATATATCACTTGAGCACTACACAAAAAATAGTAATGGCTAGGAGTATTTATATTATGATTTCAACTGATTTGTAACCCATTTTCTTTTTAAAGCTATAACAATTTCGATTGGAAAACATAATATGCTATGAATTTATTTTGTTATTGGTTTGATTGAATAAATATTAGCATTAAGCCTACCTAACAACTATGCAGGAAACTTAATATCTATAAAATCTCAAAGTTCATAGTTCCAATGTCAAACAAGAAAGAACAAGTACCTCCATACATCCATAACAATTATCTAAAATCCAACATAAACAAAGAATATTGTACTTTTTGATTCATCATGACAATAAATGCTCCTATGACAAGCTAACTGAAGAAAAAGTAGGATTAAGTACCTTTGATAGATCAAGACGACAGTCCGTGCATAGGATAAGAAAAGAAGTAGTTCCATTATACACAGGACGAAAAGCAAAAAAATTAGGTTCCTGAAATTTACAGGTATAATAAAAAGAGTAAATACTTGACTAGACCCGAATTATTTAGCTGGGCATTTTATTGGTTTTCGAGGATCTACATTGAATCTTCAAAGATGTGATGGTTATTGGATCAAGCGAGATTTAACCTTAGTTCCACAGGTTATATAACTTTTTCGTATGTTGTGCCGATTCAAACATAAATTATGAGAAGAGACGTATGATGACAATTGGATACAATTGGAGAAATGATTGTGATGTGGGTTGGTGTGGACAAAGTTATACTATAAAAGGTCCCTCTACTTTGAGGGAAAATTCCCTAAACAGTTTTAAACCTATTGTGATTGTGCCAATTTAATTTTAAACCTTTTTTTTGTGCTAATTCAGTCCTAAACCTTTTGCATTCGTGCCAATTTAGTAAATCCGCCCAATTTTAGCTGGCCAGTGCTGATGTGGACGACGGCCAGTCGGCCAACGTTGGCATGGTAGTTTTTTAATAGTATTTCAACTTTTTTCGAATTTTTTAATTTTTAATTTTTTTTCGTTTTTAATTTTTTTTCCTTTCCTTCTTTCCCCTGGTCGATAGTTGGACCGGCGAGGTCGACCTTGTTGGCCATTGGTGAGGCTCGCCCTCGCCATCGCTTGGCGACGTCAAGCTTGCCCAGCGACGACAAGGGTGGAGCTCAACCTCGCCCACAGCCATGGCGAGGGTCGACCTCGCCCAAATCTAGCGAGGTCGAGCTCGCCTAGCCGACCTCGCCCAATGTCGGCGAGCCTCGCCCTCACTAGTGCCGATGAGGGTAAGCCTCTCTAGTGGCCGGCGAGGTCAACCTCGCTGGCCTAGCTCCTAGCCGGTTCGACCACCAGCTAGGGGAAGACGGAAAGGAAAAAAAGAGATAAAGGAAAAAAATAAAAGAAAAATCAAAAAAATTAAAAATAATTTTAAAAAATTGCCATGTCAGCGTTATTAGCCGACCGGCATCCACATCAACACTGACCACCCAAATTTGGTTGGATGGACTGAATTGGCACAAATATAAAAGGTTTAAAACTGAACTGGCACAAAAAGGTTTAGGACTGAATTAGCACAATTGTAATAGATTTAGAGATGTTTTGGTAATTTTCCCCTACTTTGATCGAACCAAGCAAATGCGGCATGCCTAAGCTTAAGATGAAGACATATTCGTCTGCAATGTGCGTTCGTCTGCAATGTCATACTTTTAGCCTAGTTACTGAGAACAGACATAAGCTTTGATTTGACTGTCTCTTGTCTTGTATGAAGTGGAAGAGAAGAACCTGCTCTTTTTGATCTCCTTCACTTCTAAGGGTCACATGCATTCTCATGTATGAATAGCGACGGATCTAGAATCTTGGGGTAAGGGGACCAAGCTGGTGCTTGATGTTTATGTACATAAGGCATGGCCTTTTGTGAGTGTCATTCACTTCCAACATCCTAAGAATCTGGATTTAATCCCGAGCCATTGAAGCCATATAACTCCTCAACAATCTAGAGGAAGTATTAAATCATGAGAATGTAATTTTGATGATCCGGAAACCACGACAAACACAAAAATTAATACATAGGGCCCGTTGATCTCCCATTTTCTAAGGCTATTGTGGGTATGGCTCAGTCATAAAGGCCTCGTTTTTTTGAGAGCTAGTTTGATTTGCTTCATGATCTCTTGAACTAAGATACCCTGAAATTGTAATCTTGCGTGGATGACATATCAAAATCAATGCCACTGTGCATGAAGAGTGCAGGTCTCGATGGCACTTGGAGAGAGACCGAGTGGCTATTAAGCATGAGAAGGACCGAGGCCATTGTTGGCCGGCTAGCCACATCTTCTTGGACACATAATAGACCAATGTGGATGCACCTTCCAATTTCAGTACTCGAGCCAGAACTTATAGAGGGATCGATGATGTTCGATATTGATCCTTCCCTCCAATTCTTCCAAACCTGCAAACATTTGACAAACATTGAGCAGATTGATCTCCAAAATATTATGCGAAATGATAAGGTATGTTCTTATACTCACATAGCCTATAAGGGCCTCTGTGTCATCGCCCATGTGGTAAAGAGTGTTTCTCTGACCACTCACAATCTCCAAAACCAACACTCCGAAACTGAACACATCTGACTTGACCGAGAAAGTTCCGTATCACATACTCCGTGCCATATATCCACTGTGCATCACAATAAGTCCACCATATTAGCTCTATAGTTTGCTTTGTTCTTTTGGTAATCATTAGCTCTAGGAGGTTGTGGTACCCCTACTACGTCCCCACGATTCGGTTTGTCTCTGCCCGAGTTTGGTCCAACTCGAACAACCTTGCCATACCGAAATCCGATATCTTAGGATTCATGTCTGAGTCCAACAAAATGTTGCTGGCTTTGAGGTCCCGATGGATGATACGAAGTCGAGAGTCTTCGTGTAGGTAAAGCATCCCTCGAGCGACACCCATTATTATCTTGTGACGCCCATCCCAGTTGAGATTTGCACGCTTCATGGGATCTACACATTTTGGTGGAATACATTCTATGATACATCCATTAATTATTTTGTGAGGATATGATTTCATGAATGATAACCTGAGAAACATACCGAATATAAACTGATCAAGGCTCGAATTGGGCATAAACTCATAAATGAGAAGCTTTTCGACTCCTTCCAGACAGAAACCTAGTAGCCTGACCAAGTTCCTATGCTGTAGCCTAGCTAGTAACATGACCTCGTTCTTGAATTCTAATTCTCCTTGGCTGGAATTCTGTGAGAGTCGTTTCACCGCGATTTCCTGGCCGTTGGAGAGTTGACCCTGAAATTTGACCAAATTAGATCCTCGTGAGTATTGATTGGTACATTGAAGCATTGCAAAGAGTATCAGATTGATGACATCTTTGACTATTTGGTTGCTTAAGTTTTGAATACAAGAGAGTAGAGGATGTTCTTTGTTAATTATTACCATGTAAACAGCACCAAAACCACCTTGTCCAAGCTTCTTGGAATCAGAGAAGTTATCCGTTGCCGCTCTAATAGTGCCGAAATCAAATTGCAGTGACTCCGCCGTGCTAATTTCATCCACAACTTCACCTAGAAAGACATAAATGCGGTCATTCAGAGCGAGCATCATTATCTTTTTATAGTTTTCATAATGAAAGTTGCACAAAACTTTTAGTATATATACTGCAAGCATTACTAATAAAACCTAAACACTTAACCCTTATAAAGTTTTGGCCTACTTGTCGAAAGCCATGCAGCTCTTACTACTTTGCTGGTGCAAAAGCATGGTCATTAGTCAACTTAATTGTTTTCATGATCTTTTTTAACCTCATGAACAGTTGGTGTTCCAATGAAAAGGATAGAGACTCGCCTTCAACACTTCGTTTGGGCTGCTTCATCTTCCTTTTCAATTTCAGGAGCACGACAAGGCTGATGACAAGTAGTGCAGAAACACTTGCGACAACCGCGATGACCACAGTCCTTGTCGAATTGCTCTTTCCAACTGCAAGAGCAAAGGCTCATTATGTTTATGATTACTGCTCACTGATTACTAAGTAATACACCGAAGAAATTACTAAAGTGCAATACGACTGTGAAAACGAAACTCATGTTGCAAAGCTATAAGAAGAACAGATCGATCTGGATGTCTACCTCTCTCTCTCTCTCTCTCTCTCATGCTTAACAGGATAATTTTGGATGACTTGCCAATATCAGAGAAGTGCAATAAAATCATTCTTAGCAAATAGTTCTCTACACTTGAATGACTTACTTTATTCTAAAGTCTCTTTCATGGGTTCAAATCGTACCAAGTTATATCTTAACGAATAAAACGTCTTTTTAAACCAAAGAAAAAGATTAACAAATGCCCTTTCAATACATATTAGTATTCAGCAAAAAAAAGTGTCAATTGGGTTTGGACTTAGTTCCAAAAGCATATGCCCAATAGTCAGGCCTAGTGCATTTCCTAATGGATTAGCCTAATATTTTGTTTGAGCCTTCTTGGAGCTGCCGAACTACGTAGGCATCAAATTTATTCAAAGCCCGACCATTCAACAAAAATAAAATCTAATCACCAAAAAAATGAAAATGGAACATATGGGTTTGGAAGATGCTCATCAAGTTGAGATTTTGGTTCCCTTCCATCAATAATAGCTTCCTGTCTTAAGAAATTACGATTTAGTATTCTGTTTATGAAACTCTAATTTGATTATCTAAATCAACAGGGAGTAGCAGATCTTATTGAATGGATGCAACCTACAAAGAAGGTGGAGGATGAACTCTCCCAGAAGATCTCTTTCTTGGCCGGCTCTCTAGTTTCTGCTTTCCAAGAACAAATTCACACTGACCTCAAGATTAATCCTTCCAACGGCCCTCCAATTTCTGCTCATAGAGCCATCTTGGTAGGGTCTCTCTCTCTCTCTCTCTCTCTCTCTAGTTGGCAAGTTTTAGCTGCTCTTTTCCTTTGACGACGGATGGAGTTCTAGTCATAATCGAAGATCTCATGCGAGTTTGTGTCACCAATGTTTCAATTATGGCCGCGCAATTTTCTTTCCCTCTTCTTTTTGACTGAATGATGAGAAGTAATGAATATCTGCTATTGATTCATTACCCTAGCCTAGACTCACAATCTCATAGGACAGCTTGCGAGCAATGGATGCCATAAATTGTGATTCAATGAACTGACTGTGATAGTTGACTAGAATCCATGTAGATGCATCAATGATTAAACTCGTGTTATTTTGCCGAAAATATGGACCAACGGATACCTTCTTTTTGCCAAAAAGCATAGATATTACATGATCTACTGAGCATATATCAATAAAAAAAAATCTTATGGTTTATAAAGCTTGTAGATTAAGCTCATATGAAGAATTGATTGTGTGAATCACACGTGAAACCCACATAATTTTATAAAAAAGAAAGGACACAAACACCTTGTACCTAACTTTTGAACAAGAGCCAACATACCTAGTGGCGGAGGTAGCACATTTGCCTCCTGTGATGGTGGTGGCAGCAGTGGCGGCGACGGTGATGGAAGTGGCTCGCTGACCGGATTGAAGAACCGATGATTGGTCTCGTAAAGGATCATGCAACTTGGCACCATGAACCGTCCTCCAGTGTACCTGTCACAGCAATCCCTGATTTCCTGGACGCCCAACACTAGGCAGTTGCTGCATTGTTGCTCTGTCAAGTCCGGTGTGCACTGCACCAATGCGTAGATCACATCAGACCCTGCTGATTCGTTGCCCGGACGCGTACTTTCTCGATGAGCCGCCACTCGCCGCCTTGGCCCACAGACCATTCAGGAGCTTCCTCATCGCTGTGTCATATGTGTCCGGGCTTGAGACGCTGTCAGAGGTTCTTGCCACGTAGGTGGGTTCTGTTGCGACTGTGCCAAAGAATGAGGCGTTCGCATATCGGATGATGCAGTTCCCGGTGTAGAGGAGTGCCTCCTTCTGGAGGGGGCAAAGGCGGCGCATGTCAGAGGCCAAGGCATCGAGGCAGGCTCTGCAGCTCATGGCGGTTAAGTCACCGCGGCAGAGGCCAAAGACGTAAATGGTTTGAGAGGCGCCGGAGACAACGGCGGAGGCATTGAAGAAGCTGTAGGAGAGGGACAAGGAGTTGTTGGCCGAGATGGAGGAGAGGAGGGAGGTGAGGGTGGTTTGGTAGGTGCTGTTGGCAGTGAAGTTGCCGGTCGAACCACAGTAGCTCGCTGGGAATTGGGCGTTTATGGTGGAAGCAAACATGAGAAGAAGCAAGAAAGGGAGATACAGAGGATCCATTTGTTTTGGTGTTTTTGGGTATCTCTTTGATAGAAGTATTACTCAACAGGCTCGTCCCCTAGATAATTTGACTAGAGTGATCTATAGGGTGCACAACAAAATGTGTTGAATCATATTATATAGAGGCAACTGCCGTATTTGACACGCTAAGCTCGACACATTACTAGTTTGAGTGCATATAACATTTTTTTTATAGGACATTTAAAAAATTTTATCGTACTTTTCCGTTTGGGTCGATATCTTATTTCAATGTTTAAAAGTTGTATAGACCTTAAGTTGTGTTTTAGATTTAAATTGATATAAGAATGCGTTGAAGATCACAGAAAGTTAAATCTTGTAAAACCTTAAAGAATGGAATTGGAAGGCTAGAGCCGTTGTTGGGTGGGTGGATTGGAAATGGGTGGCCAAAATACGATGTTTAAAGAGCATAAATGACCTAAGGAATTTGAATTTAGTAAATATGAAAATCGCAAGACATGATTGAAGGGTTTAATCTTAAAAAAGTAAATTTGTTGAAATATCTTATAAAAATTTATCACGTCATCAATACTTCACAAACCACATCAACCTAGGAACCAGACTTTTGCAGAGTTTTTGCAGAGTTGTGGTGTTTCTTAAGGGGCAACGTTTGAGTCACGAGAAAGTGTTGACTCCTTTCATTGCGTCCGTCTTTAGCAAGGATATAATAAGACGACCGGCGATTTCTAAGCAATTGGCAATTCGAGTCTCGAAGAAGCATTGACTCTAATGGAAAAGCAAAGACTCCTTTCTACGGACTCTCTAGTCTCCTGCAACTATAATAATAGAAAAGGATTCTGTTGTCTATTGCAGGTACAATAGAAAAGCATTGACGCCTTCTGCCGAGTCTCTGTCTTTTGCAAGTATAATAGAAAAGCAAAGACAACTGGCGATTTCCAGGCAATGTGGAATCTTTACCGGTGAAATCTTTCCTAAAGATGATGTTTTCTCAACAGATAATTAATTAGATGTTAAAGAAAATTATTAATCACCTAGTGATTTTAGTTTCAAGTTTTGCTTAGAGCACTCCGGGAATAAAATCCTGAATGCATCAATTCGATGTGGGAGAGTGCATCCCTGAGGTCCCATGAGAAAGTGGACCAGTTGAAATGCGAGAAAGGTGATTCGGACTTCATTTGACCCACTGAACAAAGAAAAAGAAAAGTCAAAAAATAATATTGATATGACATTTTATATATTACTTTATTTGGTAAGAGGAAACTTCCACTTAAATCTCCTATTTCGCAATTTAAAATTAGAAGCCTAGTGTGTGATGCTAGTGGGAATGTGAGAATCTGATGTTGTAAACCAAGGACGACCAAAGTCTTTTGAACAATAACTCAAACATAAAAGATTTCGGAAATGAAAAAGAAAGAACTTGCAAATTGAATTTTAACCAAAAAAAAAAAAACACTTGCAACTTGAATGATTGCTAATGAATGGATGAACCATACTTTGATCTCCTAACTGGAAGATCCACCCCAAATTTCTATTCCCGATTGGCTATTAACCACTAATGATAAACGTTTAGGTTAAGTGCGAAAGACTTAGTTTCCTTAATGTGAAGACCTATTTCCCTAGATATATTGAAATGCACATTTTTATATCAAAAGTTAGTAATCTGTAAATTTAAAAGTACATGATTTCTAGGTAAAAGTGCAACGAGAGTTCTAGTGTAACATGCCAAATTCTACTTAGCTTCCGCTGCACCCTCTTGTTCTAGGACTTCGATCTCCTATTGCTAGTAAATGAGCCTCCACGACGCGGAATAAACACATCTCTGACTGCGCATGTAATCTACAACTTCTACTAGAGATAAAAAAATGCTAATAACACTAGATCAAACAATTACTATCAAATGAATTTATAACATATAGGTAATCCCATTGATATACATTGATGGTTGCACAACAGGTGGCTCAAAACGATGCGGAGAAGTAATTTTTTTTGAATTTTTCAGATTCTTTTTTCTTTTGCTGTCCTTTTTTTTTAACCCTGTATTGTTCATCTTTCCTTTTTTTTTTGCAGTCATAATGATCAGCATCTCCTATTACGAACGAAACTGAAAACCACCTTGACCCGCAGAGAAGCTCACAACGAAGAACGAGCCATGGAAATGCAACCGCCCCGCGTGACAGGCACCGCCAACGAGCGCATTCCAAGGTCAATTTTCGGATCTGGGGTTGGATACGTTCGAGACCGGGCCTTCCGGAAGCTTCAAGGATTAGCTCAGTACCTATATGGATATTGAGAAATTCGTGTCCAAGCTCGACGACGGGTAGGGACCATTTAATTTGGGAGATAAGAGCACGAGGCTGAGGCATCGGTTTAGTAACTCGGTGGACAGTTCTTCGATTTTGGAGAGCATAGAGGCGCAGAAGGCCATGGCCCCTGATTAACTGGGGGCGAGTTAAGAGGTTACTTTTTTCTAGTTACGAATTGTCTGGTTTTGATGTGCAAGATTTAGTAAAAAAGAGATAAAAAAAAAGATGGCGATTAAGGTTCCGCTAGTTTTGCGGAAAACATTTTTCTCATTTTCCAGCATTTGAATTGTTTAGGAAAATGAGCTGAGTCAATTAAAAATATTTTTCTAGTCAATGAAAATGTTTTTCTACCAAAGCTTAATTTTAAGAAAATGATTTCCTTTTTAAAAAATCAAAAGTCATTTTTCCAAATTATGACTTGGTATCGACACATGCACCCGAAACCCTACGCTTGGGTACAGAAACCCCACCGCAGGTTCTCTGTACCCGGGCCTAGGTCCATCGAGGTCGGGCCTGTGACACCAGTGCCTATGCTTGGGACTTGGGCCTTGGTCCACAAAGGTCGAGCACGAGATCTTTGTACCCAAGCTCAAATCCCCAACACCCGGGCCTGGGTCCACATAGATCGTGCTTGGGTTCTCAGTGCTAAGGCTCCCTAGTGCCCGAGCCATGGTCTATCTAGGCCGAGGCTTGGGAACCCGCTACCTATACTTGGGTCCATCAAGGCCGGGCCTAGGACCCAGGTGCTTGTGCGCCGAAATGTAGCTCTTTTAACATCCTCAATTTTAATTCCTTAAAAATGGCTATGGTTTAAATTTGACGGTTCTAATCGGAGCCAATTTTACTCTTGTTTTGGAAAGCCAGATTCGGATCCACTGTACCCCTTTTGTTTTATTATCTTTGTGGAGACTTTTGTGATCCAAATTTTCAGACACTTCATTCTTAAAAGTTTCTCCAAACATCTTAAAGTTTTACATACTTTAATTTCATAATTTTTGGACTTAATATGAGTAGTACGATAGCCTAATTTTCGGACAGTATAAAACTGCCCAGAGTGGGTATTTCTGTGATGTTCACACTTTCTAGATTTTCCACAAAATTTTCTAGGCAGAATTTAAACAAACTTTCTTCATAAAAGTTGTTGAAAAATTCTTTATCTATAACATATATAAATTTGGAAATTTTTTGACATGATTTGAATTCTGAAAAGAGCTTACTCTAAGAAACAAAGATTCTGTTCCGAAAAACCGATTTTAGTCTGTTTTTGAGCTACTAAATATGTGTTTACAGAAAGATTCGGATTTTATGCTCTACACGGAAAATGTTTTTTAAGGTTTTGTATATGACATATTCAAATTTGAGAATTTTCGGAATTCATTTACTATATTTTTAAGCCCGATTTCTAGAACAATGTAAAAACTGCCGATTTTTTCAAATTTCAAAGATTCATTATTTTCTCTATGAGAACGTTGGAATCTCGACTTGATTTCTTTTGATGAATTAATGTGCTCATTCTGAGCTTTCAAATGAACTATGCTAAGCTTTGGTTAGAGGTCACACGAAGGGGGGAGATATGAAAACAAAATAGGCCAAGTCGAGGGCTAATTCCTCTTGTTGAAGCCACCATTATTGAGTCATGTTTAGGTGTCCCTCTACATAATTGCTCAATAGCTGAATTGTCCACCCTTATTATTGGAGCATGGTGACTCATTGTCACCAATAATGAGCTAAAAACAAATGAGGAAGTTAGCCAAGAAGGGGGAAAACCGAGAGGGAGCCGAGAGAGAGAAGGAGGAAAAGAGAGAGAGAGTTATTAATTGTTAAGATTTGCTAGATTGTTTTATTAATGTCACTAATGAAACAATCAAGATTTTTTAGATCATAGTCATTAATGATCAACATTTTCTAGATCATAGTCATGATGGCACTTGATTTTAGGGGCTATTTCATTAATGTCAAGTGGCTCTCCTCCATTAATGTCATTAACGATCAAGATTTTCTAAATCATAATCATGATAGCACTTGACTTTAGAGGCTATTTCATTGTGTCATTTGTCTTTTCTTTATGATTAAGTTTGGGGAACAAGTTGGCTTGCCTATAAATAGGCTTAGTTGCCCCCCTTGTTACACCACTTCCTCGCCTCTCTCTCATCTCTCACCCTCACCCTCACGCCAAACACTTCTCTCTCTCTCTCTCTCTCTCACCCATTCATCGTCGCTAACCGCCGTTTCCCCATTGGACCACCGTCGACGTTTTCTTGTGATTATAGGTGAGTGAATTCCCTAACACTTGGATAGGGTGGTGTGTTTCGTAGTTGGAACGTGGCATGTAAATGGATTCCCTAATAGCGAGATAGGAAATTATGATGCGTTGTTGGCTTGAGTTCTCACCCGAGCCTTTGTTGAGACTTGCGTGTTGTTGTTTGTCTCGATGTTGCACGATCGCTTGTTACCATGCTTGATGTTCTCATCCATGCTTGTTGATTTATAAAAGGATAGGATGTCGTGTTACGAGTTTGGCTCGAGTAGTGACCGTATTTGTGATACTTGATGTTTGCATGATTGCTTATTATTTTGCTTCATAATTGTAAGTCAAGGCACGTACGAGTCACGAAACGGGGGTGTCGTATGGTCTCGTACTCATGTTGTGACATCATGGGACGAGTTCGGCTTAGTGCAGATTTACATTGAGGTGTGTAGATCTAGGTCAAGTTCAACTCCAAGTCGGCGCTCAACATAGCGGACCGAACCACATGCCCTCGACTGTGACCCGCATGTTAGGTCAATGTTCTAAAGATGCCCCAGTTGAGTTAGGATGCCTAGGTTCAGCTCGGATGCCTCTGTAAACTAGTGTTGGGATGCCCTAGTTGAGTTAGGATGCCTAGGTTAAGCCTGGATGCCTTGGTAAACTAGTGCCGGGATGCCCTTGTTGAGCTAGGATGCCTCGGTTGAGCTCGGATGCCTCGGTTGAGCTAGCTTTGAGATGCCTTGGTTGAGTCAGAATGCCCTGGTTGAGCTAGGATGATGATAAATAAATCTTATATGTGTGCCAGTATGTAATAAATAAATTTTATACGTGTGCCGGTATGTGTGTTTATTGATAAGCCGAATTTATGTGACCGGATAAAGATGAGTTTCCATGTGAACACAGCAAGGGTAAGGTCAAAGTCTTTGCTATTGATTTGCCATCGACGTAAGACGGGGAAAATATTTGTATTCGTTAGTACAACGGCAAGGCATCATCTTGCACAAGTATTAGTGAATTTACTTATTGAGTTTCCCTGACTCATCCCCTGTTATTTTCTTTTTCAGGTCGTAAGATGGAAGATGACATAGAGGAGTTAGGTTTAACTTCAGCTTTTGCTTGTAATATGATTTATATGTGGAATGGCCCGTGGAAAAAAGGGCTTGTAAAATATGCTTAAAAGTAAAATGGCAATAATGTGTCTTGCCTATTATGCTTTCCCTGATTTTCAACTGTTATTATAGAAATTTGTTTATACATGTTTTCGCATGTGCTTAATAATTAGATGAAAGAAATAGGACGACGACCGTAACAACCTCAATTTCGGTCCCTGAGAAATGGCTATGGTTTGAGTTTGGTGATTTTTCAATTGGAGCCAATTTTACTCTTGTTTTGGAAAACCCAGATTCGGATCCTCTATACTCCTTCGTTTTGTTATTTTTGTGGAGATTTTTGTGATCCGAATTTTCCAATACTTCCTCTTCAAAGTTTCTCCAAACATCTTGAAATTTTACATATTTTAATTTCATAATTTTTGGACTTAATATGAGTGGTACGATAGCCTAATTTTGGACCGTGTAAAACTACCCATAATGGGTATTTCTGTGATGTTTACACTTTCTCAATTTTCTAAAAACTTTTTTGGGCCGAATTTGAACAAACTTCCTTCACAAAAGTTGTCAAACACTTCATTCTCTATAACATATATAAGTTTGGGAATTTTTGAAGATGATTTGGATTCTGAAAAGATTTTACTTTGAGAAGTAAAGATTCTAATCTGGCAAATAAATTTTAGTCTGTCTTTGAGCTACTAAAATTTGTAGTTACAAAAAGATTCAAATTTTGTGTTCTTCATGGAAAGTGTTTGTTAAGGCCTTTTTTTTATAATATATCCAAATTTGAGATTTTTGGGAGTCCATTTACTATATTTTCAAGTCCGATTTTGTGAACAGTGCAAAACTGCCCGATTTTGCCAGATTTTGAAGATTCATCAATCTCTATATGAAAACATTAAAATTTCGATTTGATATTTTTTGGAAACAAAATCTATACATTCTGAGCTATTAAATGAGAGATGTGTGACCTCAATTAAAGGCTTGCATAAGAAGCTTTGTGTTGGTCAAAGCTTGGTGAGCAAATTGGTCAAAGCTTGGTGAACAAGTTGGTCAAAACTTGGGGAGCAAGAACTTGGTGAACAAGTTGAAGGAGGGCCTATAAATAGAGGCACCCCTCCTCTTTTCCTCACAACACACATCACTTCCTCTTCCTCTCTCATTTCTCACTCTCACGTCTCTCTCTCCCTCACCATCACACCAATCATCTTGCCGTTAACCACCGCTGACCGCTGTAGACGTTTTCTTGAGCTTATAGGTGAGTGAATTTCTTAACACTTGGATAGGGCGGTGTGTTATGTGTTTGGAACGCTGCATGTAAGTGGATTTCCTAATATTAAGATAGGAAGTTATGATGTGTTGTTGGCTTGAGTTCTCACCCAAGTCTTCATTGAGACTTGCATGTTGTTATTTGTCTCGATGTTGTACGCATTGCTTGTTACTGTGCTTGATATTCTCTTTCATGCTTGTTGATTTATAAGAGGATAAGATGTGGTGTTACGGGTTTGTCTTGAGTAGTGACCGTGTCTGTGATGCTCGATGTTTGCATGAATGTTTCTTATTTTGCTTCATAATCATGAGTTAAGGCACGTACAAGTCACGAAATAGGGTTTCGTATGGTCTCGTACTCATGTTATAGTATCACGGGACAAGTTTGACTTGGTGCGGGTTTTTATTGAGGTATGTAGATCCAGGCCAAGTTCGACTCTAAACCAGCACTCGGCAAGGCGAACCGAACCACGTGCCCTCAACCGCGACCCACATGTTAGACGAATGTTCTAGATATCATGATTATACAAGCACGGCACACCTTTGGGCTTGATTGTATGGACTAATGAAATCAAGATAATAAACCGACTTGTATGACCCATAATGTGTGATTACTGAATAAAAGAAGAAGACTCTCGTCATATAGAATTGGCGGCGATGCCTCTGTAAACTAGCGCTGAGATGCCTTAGTTGAGTTAGGATGCCTGGGTTGAGCCTAGATATCTAGGTAAACTAATGCTGGGAAGCCCTAGTTGAGCTAGGATGCCTTGATTGAGCCCAGATGCTTCGGATGAGCTAGCCTTGGGATGCTTTGGCTGAGCCGGGATGCCTTGGTTGACCCAAGATGCCTAGCATGAAGCTAGATATCTCGGTTGAGTCGGGATGCCCTGGTTGAGCTAGGATGACGATAAATGAATCTTATATGGATGTCAGTATGTAATAAATGAATTCTATATGTGTGCTAGTATCTAATAAACGAATTATATATGTGTACCGGTATGTAATAAATGAATTCTATTTGTGTGTCGGTATGTGTGTTTATTGATAAGCCAAATTTCTGTGATTGGATAAATGTGAGTTTCCATGTGAATATAGCAAAGGCAAGGTCAAAGTTTTTGCCATTGATTTGCCATTGACATAAGACTGGGAAAGTATTTGTATGCATTAGTACGAGGCAAGGCGTCATCCTACATGAGTATTAGTGAATTTACTCATTGAGTCTCCCTGACTCGCTCCTCGTTGCTTTCGTTTTCAGGTCCATAAGATGGAGGATGACATAGACAAGTTATGATTAACCTTGACCTTCGCTTGTGATATGATTTGTACGTAGGAACGGCTCGTGGAAAAAGGGCTTTTAAAATATGTTTAAGTAAAATGGCAATAATGTGTCTTGCCTATTATGCTTTCCTTGATTTTCTAGCTATTATGATGTTTGGGAATTTGTTTACACGTTTCCGCATGTGTTTAATAATCAGATGAAAGAAATGGAATGGCGACAAGCCTGTAATGTCAAATGAATAACCCCGAGGATAAGATAAGGATGTTATATATTAATACAATGTTTGCTCATGATGCTTGTTATAACCCCGTTGTTTGTTCTGATTGTGATTGTCTCGAATTAATTGTTTTCGATTGTGCTTAGTCAAAGATAATAACGAATGGGACATCACACTAATAACCCGAGGTAAGAACATTACAGCGACAAGCCTGTAATGTCAAATTAATAACCCCGAGGAAAGATAAGAACGTCATAGCTCTCGTGTGCAGGTCCATCGAGATCGAACTTTGGACTCTAGTGCTCGTACTCTGTTTCACGGCTGCCCATGCGCAAGTTACTAAGACTCGAATAATGTATATCTAATTTGGAAAATCAAATCGATTTTCCATATTATACAACGGAATATATTTTCCAATTCATTTTTTGGTTTTAGCCAAACAATGGAAAATATTGTCCAAAAAAGAGAAAAATGATAATATTTCTGGTATTTGGCTAAAATCTCAAAATGAAAAAAAAACTATTTTCTGTTGATTGGAAAGGAAGATATTTTTTTATTTCCTTCGCTCATTAACACTTCAAACCGAAACTCAGGAAACTCCCAACCAAAACTCGGCACTCATGAATGAAAAACATATATCATTACGTATTCTTATATCAACCAAATATCGGTACGTATTTACACGAATTAAACAACGGAGCTCACGTATATGCGCCCTTCATATCGAGAACACTGGAAACATGTTTTGCTCCGCGTCTCTGGCCACTACAAAATTTCTATCATCGATTGCCAGCCATCACATATACACGACCAGAGCCATTATGAGTTTTCAGAATACAAAAGTGGAAAAGGAATCAAAACAGAGAGAAATCATAGCAAAACCGAATGTACAATCAACAATTTGGACACCCAATTCTGTTCAGGAATCTATGAGACACTTTTTTATATCACACGTTCAGCCAACAAACAACATGAGTCATCAAATCGATTCATGCAATGACAGACTATAATAAGGCTTTAACGAGCCAAGTTTAAATTGGATTATCATATCATAACTCTCGCATTAAGCATAAAAAGAAACATGAACGCCTAACAATACAATAATCCAATCGTGTGAGGTTAAACAATGAATGAATTGACTATTGAACTCGTTTTTCCTATAAACGTGCATCCTTATGTCGTTTACGCATTTCATCGAATAGGTAGAAGTAAATGAATTTTGGCAAAGAACTTGCATGCAAGATTAAAATAGTGATTCATTTAAGGTCATAACTTTTGAACAACTCTCAAGTAGTCAAGATTTCATAGAAGAAATTGCAATTCGAACCATCTTTTGAGAAAGTACCTATAAATCTATTCTCGAGGGTGGTCCCTCGAGGGTAAGTTGCGACACATGACACTATGGACTAGGCTTGTAAGAAAAATGCCCCAACCCACCAGAAAATTTTGTTGCACATTGTGAGGGTTCGGTTTGGGTTTGTGACCAAAATCGAATCGAAACACATTAAACCTTACCCAGATCGTGAACTCTCCGGATTTCCAATGTCTCCATCCAGTTTTCACGACAGCCCTATATTTGTCTCCCTCCTCCACACTAGTCCTCATTCGGGCATATCAGACAGGGCTCGCCACAGTGCAATTCAAATTAGACTGCATAGAGATATTAAGTTGGATTCCAAGATAGCATCACACCACAGAGACAACATGAAGGAAAAAAATCCCATAAGCCATGGTCATAACTTTACTCCTTTTATTTGTTGCGAAAACTCAAGTTCACAAATATTCTAGAAATGGCACTCCTCCATACGTAATGAAAAGAATAAGAGGAGAGACAGTGCAATTAGTTTCTGAACATGGTTGAAAAGAAAGAGACAAATGACAAGAGTGCCAATTCAAGAGCAAAACAACTCACCTAAACAACTCACCTACCCATAAGAATGTTAACTCTCACCAGCAAGAAAATCTTAACCTGGGGTGGGGGTGAATAGGTGATTTCACAATATCTTGACAATATGGCAGAATGAAGGATGTCAAGATGAGTATGCTCAAGTGCAAGTAAAATAGACTATGACTATGATCACATTTTGGTAATATTCAGGTCATTGACTGTAGTGTTTCTATTAAGCAATAAGTGAATATGAACGGGAAGATAGAAGACTTTGCACATAGAGCTTTATATTAGTTCGGCTTAGTATAAGCTTACATCCACTCTCCCACCCTGACAACCTACTAACTGGATTCCACTATAATCATTGAGAAGTTATAGTTTGTATGTGTCTAATAGTATTCAAGCACTTCTCCCCAAAGTAGGTGTTGCTAATACCCATGTTGATAGGTCTCACTATCTTACGCCCAAGCACACACTTATAACACTGTTAACACCTTTCAAGAGGTTACAATAATAAGCTCTTAAAAGACAATTCAAAGTATGTGAAGCTCTCTCGAGATTTGGAATTGTGTACTCTTGATCTATTTAGCTTTTCAATGCCTTGGTCTTCTTTTATACTCCTCAGCATATGAACTTCCCATTGAACAATCTGCAAGGATCAATTTCCAATCTATCTATTGGACAATTGTTGAAAAGGTTAGGTAGCCATTAATGTTGAACAATCAGTGATTATGTCGATTTAGTTACCCATATAACCAAATCTTAGTTTCCAAAAGTATAGGTCTTCAGCTATGGAAAATAATATTGCCTTCAGGATGATCATTGATCAACCAAAAATATCTCGAATGATTGATTATTTTACAAAGACAATCTTAAAGATTGATGCTAAAGTGGGAATCCATACCAAATCACTAGATGTAAAGAATGAGATTTAAGTATCTCAAAATGATAATCTTGAAGTTCATGAGAAGAATCTCGTCGCAAGTAGAATAGATGTTCTACTAATATTCAGCTCATTTTGATGATATCTAGCATATCTTCTGATGATATCCAGCATTGTTTGATAATATCCACTTAGTAGCCTTACTGATGTCCATGTAGTTGCCTTGTTGATATTCACGTAGCACACTTGCTGATATCCACGAAGTACGTTGCTTTTGACTTCTTGAATATTATCAACTGTTCTCTCCAGGATACTTTTACAACAAATAATGTAGAATCTATAGACATAAGATTTTGATGCTTCCAAGTCAATACAGAATTCCCATTCATCTAGACTTGTTCGGTAGATCTTTTAGTCATAAAAATCCTTTCAAAATGAATAGTACCTGAAACATAAACGCCTCTTGCATTTATTAAGATTGATATAAACTATATATAGTTTTGTTAACTTAAAAAAATATAGAAGGTTTCCTCAACAGCAACACTTCTACCTACTAATGCTTAGTCAGAGTCTCAAATAGAAGGGCTTTGTTCACCAGAAGACACCCTCAAGCACGCAAGAAAGAGGAGCTATACTTCCCTTAGAAAGTGTTGGAATATAATGTCATGACATCACCCATTTCCATAGGATCTCTCCTTTTGATTATTTGAAGTCTATTCCTCCTGAGGTAAAACTTCACTATTTGCACTCTACATGGAAATATTGAAAATAAGGAATTAAAATAGGAGGATAAACCCGAAAACTCAAACCGATATGAACTGACCCAAAATTTTTCTTTGTTCAGGGTCTATGTGAGTCGGGTCTTGGATCGGGTCCCAAGGAACTTATATTCTTCATGTTCAAGTTGGCTACTAGTGAGACCGACGTAACCCGAACCGTTGACACCCCTATATACCCATCAATTTTTGCTAAGCAAAATGTTATACTCATGTTTCGCCAGGACTGGCTCCACGTGACGAAATACCTTTCACCCAAAGATTGATCTTCTATTTTTAATGATTCAATTTTCGTGGAAATTTGTATAGGAAGTAGAAAGTGTAACCAAGATCTACACCTAATTACTCTAAAAGAAAGCAAATATGGGAATTTGAACGATAAATTAATAAGCTAAAAGATACATAATTTTTGTGGTTGACAGTGTCCTCCTCTAGAACGATTCAACACAGCTTATATAGTGTATTGCAAAATGTTACAATATCCAAGGGGCTAATATTCAAATTAAAGGTTACAACCGCATCTCCACGATTTTAGGCTTTATGATCAGGATTCATGATTGCATGGCAAACTTGTCTGTAAGCAGTTACAACACTTCATTTGTCACTGGACTCAATTGTATCTCCATAAGTTTGGACTCCATGATCGCTCTCCACGATTGCACGTCAACTTTCTCTACAAGCCATTATGACTTCTCAATTTTCACTTTATCTAACCATTAATCGACAACTTTATTGTCTTTGGTTTATGCCTTCAACATTTATCTAAATTTATCTAGGTGTCAATTGTCAACCAGTAAAGACAAAAAAAAAAATTAAGCATAACCGTTTGATCATACAATCAAAAAATAGATCATTCGAAAAAGATACCAGAGCAATGAGTTACATTATCTTGAAATTTTGCCCAATCAAAACATCTTTGAAATAGAGCAAAAATGGGAAAGGTTGTTCTGTAACATTATGAACTTTCGACCATTTTCATGGGATTTAGGAAATGAGTATTTTGGTCAATGCACTTATAGTGAGATTTTACCCGAACCCGCGCATTCTCGAGATACTAACCTTAGGGGTAAGGCTATTACGGGATTGAGTTCGCACAACCAAAGAATTCAACCTTGGTTCGACCTTCGACCATAAGGATTGACGAGGGAATGTTTTGGGCCAATAGAAACCGATCTATTTGATTGATCATGTCCGAAGGGAACTAGCGATAGACTCTCGCAATTATATGACAACCGAAGTCGTCCTCGGTAGAGCAAACTTAAACGTGATTTGACTTAGTGTCGATCACGGGTCGAGAGCGCGAAATTCCAATGAGCCACTCATTAGCCAGAGATAAGCTAAAGTCGCGATTGTTCAATTTTAATTATTTCTTAGAATTCGGGCCCGGAAATTGAGAATTTTGAAAGTGAAAATTTTGAGTGGCCGATGACGTTTTTGGTGTGGCCAACCTTAGGGCCACACTTTTCTGCAAAAAAATGAATTTCGGTCTGGAACCGGAAAAATGATTATTTTGCCCCTGGAACCGCGAACGAATTTTAAGGACTAGATTAAGTCGGGGGATTGAGAAATATCCTGTTTGGTCGAAAATGAGGGGACAAGAATGCCCCTCATCCTTTTTGAGTAATTACCATTTTGCCCTTTTAATTATTGGATAAGGACGAATGTAGGTCGTTGGATTTCGGATAAGATCAAATCTTGACCATTGGATTTGAGAGGTAGTTGAGGGGGTATTTTGGTAATTTTCGGAAGTGCAGTTATTGGGGGTAGAATATTTATAACATTTTCTCTCTCTCCCTCATGATTCTCTCTCTCTCTCTCTCTCTTCACCCCACCGATCGGTTCTCTCTCTCTCTCCCTTCTCCCTTGCGTTAGCCACCATGGCTGGCCACCAGCTTGCCACTACCTAGTCGCCGGCGACGTTGCTGCTGCACCGCCTGTTCTAGCCCCTGTTCAGCCTTATTGTCCTATTTTTCTTAGGTAAGTGACTCCCCAAACCTTCCTTAGGACCTCGGGTATTGTTGGACATGTTAGGGATGATTTGGGGGCTGTGGATGGTTGATTTAGTGGCTGGTTGTGCTTGGTTTGCTTGGTGGTGCATGTTGGTTGATTTCCGGGTAAGGTTGCTGCTGCATTGCTGGATTTTGCTATTTTTACTGTGA
The DNA here is from genome assembly GCA_024733475.1 of Syzygium grande. NCBI lineage: Eukaryota > Viridiplantae > Streptophyta > Magnoliopsida > Myrtales > Myrtaceae > Syzygium > Syzygium grande. Next base: position 638,851 of record JAMXDD010000001.1, read on the forward strand.
TTTGTGTGGCTCGAATTGAGGAAGTGTTCTTCATGAAAGTTGTTTATAACATTTTGAAGTTTGATATATATTAAATCTGAAATTTTTAGAGATCATTTAGTGCCACTTGTAAATCCATTTTTGGAACAAATTCAGTATGTCAGATTTACTGTTCACCCGACCTTCTGGTCTCTCTGATTTTCTATAAATTTTTCTAGACCTATTTTCCAAATACTTTCTTCACAAAAATTGTTAGAGACACTTGTTTCTATAACATATAAAAATTTCAAGACTTTCCAAAGTAATTTGGGTACTGGTTGAGATGTATTTTGATAATCAGGCAGACTGATTGGATAGGTTGATTTTCGTCTATCTTCAAGTGACAAAAAGAGGTGGTTCCAGACAGAAATGGATTTTGTGTTCTTCATGAAAAATGTTCATCTAGATATTTTGTACAACATATCCAAATTTTATAATTTTTGGAGTCGGTTTACTATTTATTTCAAATGGATTTCTATCACTATGCAACTGCCTAGTTTGGACCCAATTTTGTATATTCTCGGTTTTCCTCTCTCTCGAGAATTATTCAGTGTTATCGTGGCGTTTTGACGGGTAGGTTGATGCTTGAATGAGCTCATATGTGTGATTGTGTGGCTGTGAGAGTGTGGTGGGGTGACCGTGCGATGAGACCATGTGCTGAATATGTGTGGCTATGTGGAGTGATTGCGTGATGGTGTTGTGTGTGGCCATGTGGTACGAGTGGTTCGATGATACGAGATGGTTGGAATGATTGGAAAAGTGGTACCCTGAGACGTGTTACGCGGGACGATGCCGTTCCTGACGAGGTGACGATGCCCAGCCCAACGGGTATCGATGCTTGACGAGGTTAGAAGACCGTTGGCCTTATGCGTTTTACGCAGGCGCGGTAGAAGAAAAGTTGAGTGTAGGATTCCATCCTGAGGAGTGTTCATTTACGCGGGACGATGCTGTCCTTAACAAGGTGACGATGCCCGGCCCGACGGGGTGACGATACGTGACGAGGTCAGAAATGCATTGGCCTGATGCATTTTACGTGGGCGCGATAGTGGTGAAAAGATTGAGAATGAGTTGGACTTGGCAAGACGTGTGAAGTTTGAGAAAGTAAGAGTTAGTGTGGGAGTGTGTTTGTATCGCGAGATGTGATGCTTAATTATGGGGTAAAAAACTGCTAGGTACGGTATTGGACGTGCCCAAGTAGGTTTTGTCTTATAAATGAGGCACGCACGCGACTGCAAATCATTGCTATGATGTGTTGGCTGTATTACTGTCTAATGTGCAGGGATGTGCATGAGGGGTTCCAAGTAAGATTGTGTGTGTTTGTTAGTTTGGTGGTAGATTGTGTGTTATGTGTGTTTTCGTCTGGCGGTACGTGAGAGCCTATGTGGGATTTGGGATTGTGCACTTATTGAAATTTCGTCTCATGATTATATAACCACCACTTTCAAACCCTCAGTTGTAAACCTAGGAGGCCCACCTCCTCTTTTTGAAGTACAAAGCCAACCATGGTGCCCAGTGGAGTTGCAGGCGATGTCCAAGTGATCTTCTGGACGATCGAGCCAGATGAACCAGGAGCAGAATGGAGGAGGGTGATCCTTAGGCTTTCCCCTAGGGTATTTTAGGGGTTGTTTAGGGTAGGTTGACCTATAGTGAAGTTGAGTTAACCAGACCCCTGATCTTTTTTGTTAAGTCAATGGCTGTGAATGCTTATTTGGTAAATATGTCTGACACATAATGTTTATATATATGGTGCAGTGGTATTGTACAAAAATGAATGTTGTTGTTCTTTGACTGTCTTGATGACCTACCCCGTCGTCATCTTTTTAGTCCGGGGTTTTTATATCCGCTTCCGCATGTGTCTCTAATGTTTGGGTTGGGTCAGTGATGTTCTTAGGACGTCGAATTTAATTCGACTAGAGTAGGGTGTATCGTGAGCTCGATAGGGTTCGAGGCATGACATCACCCGTGTTGATTTGGTATTAGAGCAAGGCGAGCTCGATACCGATAAGGTCGAGACCTAGAGTGATAAGGAGCGACGATTTCGGGATAGTCAGTTAGGAAAATCTTCGTAGAATGCATGTTGATGTTGATTGTGTATGTTTTGTGAGTACGGGCCTGTGATTGCTAAGTGGTTTGTTATGATTATGATGTTGATTGAGACAAAGGTGTGGCAGGACTTGAGGTGAGTGCAAGAACCTTGTTGGGTGTTTGGTTATGTTGGCTTGAGGTTATGTGATTGGTTTAAAGGTGGGTTGTTGGTTGTCGAGTGTGGGTTGTCGAGTTTTGTGCCTAGGACTTGGACTAGTATAGTAGGCCTAGGTCCCTAATACTCGTATGGAATTATAGCAGATAGGAGAATGGTAGGAAGCTGATATAATGAGCAGCAAAGGAAGAGGTGTAGGAAGAGTTTCAACAAGGGGTGCAGGAAGAAGAACAAGAGGCGGAGGTCGTGCTCGAGCTAGAGCTGTAGAGGATCTCGGTATAGGTGCTAGAGCGGTAGAAAACCCTAGAGTTGATGTTACAGCTGCAGTAGACCCTAGAGCTAATATTAGACCTATGGAAGATCCACGTATAGAAGGAGTCCTCGGGATGTTAGAGAGAATTGGGAATATGATGGATAGGCAAGCTCAAGAGCAAGACAATGCAATCGCACAAGCTGCTGGGTTTGCAATTGCGGTAGTTAATGAGAATGCTGGTAATGGAAACATGAATCGACTGATGCATCAGATAGTAGAGCAATTTCTGAAATTAAAACCACCCAAGTTTGAAGGAGTAGGGAATCCGAAAGCTGCTTCTAAATGGGTTGAGGAGTTAGAAAAAGCTTTTACTTTAATGGGGTGTACTGAAGAGGAGAAAGTGACGCTGGCAGTGTACCAGCTACAGAGTAATGCGAGCGACTGGTGGAAAGCCACGCAAGATCGAGTGTTCCCAGCAGGTGCAGATCGGAATTGGATGGCCTTCATTCAGGCCTTTAATAAGAAGTATTTCTCGGTAAGTGCCCGAGAAAAAAAGATGATAGCTTTTCTTAGGCTGCAGCAGAACCAGATGACCGTGGATCAATATGAGGCAGAATTTGCCAGGCTGTCTAAGTTTACGCCAAGAATGGTAGAACATCTTGAGGATAAGGCGCGAAGGTTTCGAGATGAATTGAGGGCCGATATTTGCAGCCAAATGTTATTGGTGAATTTAAAGACCTATGAAGAATTGTATGAGAGAGCCCAGATTATCGAACAGGATATGATGGATAGAGCCGCCATGTCTGGATCACAATATATCTCAACCAAGGATGATCGTCAACAAGAGAAAAGGTCGATGATGGAAAAACGACATTTTGTTCCTCCGGCAAGAAGGAATATTGGGAAATTGGCACATCCGTCTAATTCAGCCTGTAGACGCTATGGGAGATATCATGGAAGTGGTCCCTGCCCGAGTGTAATTGGGGCATATTTTGGGTGTTGTGGAATGGGACATCACATAAGGAATTGCGCGAATCTTCAGGTTCGATCACCCCCATCATCGCAGACACCTCGGATTGGGAATCCGGCTAGTGCAGTCCCGCCGGCTAATTTGAATAGGCCGCCGGCACTAGGACGAGTGTACGCCCTGGCGCAAGGGGAAACTGATAAGGCGCCAAGCGTAATCACAAGTATGGCTTCTCTGTTTAATTATATTGCATATGTTTTATTGATCCGGGGCGTCGCATTCGTGGTTTCTGCTCGATATTTTAAATTGGTTGGATTGAAATTGTTTTTAGAAGTGCAAGTGTGTATGATTACCCCCGTTGATGAATAAGATACGTATGTCGCTAGGATGCTCAAACTGTGAAATAGTGTTTGGTGAGGTAGAAAGCGGGATATATTTAGCTGTGTTGGTTTTGTGTGATTTTGGTACGATTGAGGGTATGGATTGGTTAGTTAAACATAATGTTGTAATGGATTGTAGCATCGGGGTGATTCAGTTTAGTTCAATTGGACACCCTAGATTTGAGCTTGTAGGGAGTCGAGGAAGAACCTCGATAGCCATGCCGTTGACGGAATTGCTTACAAAGGGTTTGAAAATGGATAGTACTAAGAGAAAACTAGACTTCTAAGTACTGAGGATGGAATTTTGAAGTTTTGAGGACAATGGTGCGTGCTCGATGATTTGGGATTTAAGGAAGAGGTTTATCAAATGGCCAGTTTGAAAGGACTATACGGACTTTAGAGGGTATGTTGTGAGCATGTGTATTGGATTTTTGGGGCAAATGGGAAGGAATAGGTTTTAAAGATTAAGACGGTCCCATTGGTCAAAGTTATTTGGGAGTATTACGGGATAGAAGGTACCACTTGGGAGAAAGGAGTAATGAGACATCATCACCTCTATAGGTTTGGATGGCTGTGTATAGTTGTAAATTTCGAGGACGAAATTTTTATTAGAGGGAAAGAATTATAACATTCTGAATTTTCGACCCCTTTCCCGGGATTTAGGAAATGAGTATTTTGGTTAATGCACTTATAGTGAGATCTCACCCAGAACCGCGCATTCTTGGGATGCTAAACTTAGGGTAAGGCTATTATGGGATTGAGTTTGCACAACCAAAGAACTCGACCTTGGTTCGACCTTCGACCATAAGGATTGATGAGGAAATGTTTTGGGCCAACAGAGACCGATCAAATTGATTGATCGTGTCTGAAGGGAACTAGCGATAGACCCTCGCAATTATATGACAACCAAGATCGTTCTGGGTAGAGCAAACTTAAACGTGATTTGACCTAGTGTCGATCACGGGTCGAGAGCTCGAAATTCCAATGAGCCACCCGTTAGCCAGAGATAAGCTAAAGTTGCGATTGTTCGATTTTAGTCATTTCTTGGAATTTGGGCTCGGGAATCGAGAATTTTGAAAGTGACAATTTTGAGTGGCCGATGACGTTTTTGGTGTGGCCAACCTTGGGGCCACCCATTTCTGCAAAAAAAAAGAATTTCAGTCCGGAACCGAAAAAATGACCATTTTTCCCCTAGGACCGCGAACGAATTTTGAGGACTCGATTAAATCGGGGGATTGAGAAATATCCTGTTTGGTCGAAAATGAGGACATGAGAATGCCCCTCTTCTTTTCTGAGCAATTACCATTTTACCTTTTTAATTATTGGATAAGGACGAATGTGGGCCATTGGATTTCCGGATAAAATCAAATCTTGACCATTGGATTTGAGGGGTAGTTGAGGGGGTATTTTGGTAATTTCCGGAGTGTAGTTATTAGGGGTAGAATATTTAAACCATTTTCTCTCTCTCCCTAATAGTTCTCTCTCATTCTCTCTCTCCTCACCCCCCCACCGATCGGTTCTCTCTCTCTTTCCCTTCCCCCTTATGTGAGCCACCATGGCTGGCCACCAGCTCGCCGCCGGCGACGCTGCTGTTGCTGCTGCTGCTGGACCGCTGTTCCAGCCCCTGTTCAGCCTTGTTGTCCTATTTTTCTTAGGTAAGTGACTTTTCCAAACCTTCCTTAGGACCTTGGGTATTGTTGGACATGTTAGGGATGATTTGGGGGCCGTGGATGGTTGATTTAGTGGCTGGTTGTGCTTGGTTTGCTTGGTGGTGCATGTTGGTTGATTTCCGATAAGGTTGCTGCTGCGTTGCTAGATTTTGCTATTTTTACTGTGATTTGTGTGGCCCGAATTTGAGGAAGTATTCTTCATGAAAGTTGTTTATAACATCTTGAAGTTTCACATATATTAAATCTGGAATTTTTGGAGATCATTTAGTACCATGCGTAAATCCATTTTTGGATTGAATTCAGTCTGCCAGATTTACTGTTCACCCGGCCTTTTGGTCTCTCCGATTTTCTATAAATTTTTCTAGACCTATTTTCCAAATACTTTCTTCACAAAAATTGTTAGGGATACTTGTTTCTATAACATATAAAAATTTCAAGGCATTCCAAAGTAACTTGGGTACTGGTTGAGATGTATTTTGATGATCAGGTGGACTGACCGGATGGGTTGATTTTCGTCTATATTCAAGTGACAAAAAGAGGTGGTTCTAGATAGAAATGGATTTTGTGTTCTTCATGAAAAATGTTCATCCAGATGTTTTGTACAACATATCCAATTTTTCTAATTTTTGGAGTTGGTTTACTATTTATTTCAAATGGATTTCTGTGACTGTGTAATTGCCAAGTTTGGACCTGATTTTGTATATGCCCAGTTTTTCCTCTCTCTCGAGAATTATTCGGTGTTATCGTGGCATTTTGATGGGTAGGTTGATGCTTGAATGAGCTCGTATGTGTAATTGTGTGGCTGTAATAGTGTGGTGGGGTGACCGTGCGATGAGACCGTGTGCCGAGTATGTGTGGCTGTGTGGCGTGATTGCGTGATGGTGTTGTGTGTGGCCATATGGTACGAGTGGCTCGATGATACGAGATGATTGGAATGATTGGAAAAGTGGTACCTTGAGGCGTGTTCGTTTATGCGGGGTAAGGTTCCGTCCTGAGGTGTGTTACGCAGGACGATGCCGTCCCTGACGAGGTGATTATGCCCGGCCCGACGGGGTGTCGATGCTTAACGAAGTCAGAAGACTGTTGGTCTGATGCATTTTACGCGGGCGCGGTAGAAGGAAAGTTGAGTGTAGGATTCCCTCTTGAGGCGTGTTCGTTTACACGGGACGATGCCGTCCCTAACGAGGTCAAGATGCCCGGCCTGACGGGGTAATGATGCCTGATGAGGTCATAAAACTGTTAGCCTAATGCGTTTTACACGGACGCGGTAGTGGTGAAAAGATTGAGAATGAGTTGGACTTGGCAAGACGTGTGAGGTTTGAGAAAGTGACGCATGGTGTGAGTTAGTGTGTGAGTGTGTTTGTATCGCAAGATATGATGCTTAATTATGGGGTAAAAATTGCTAGGTACGGTATGGGACGTGCCCAAGTAGGTTTTGTTTTATAATTGAGGCACACGCATAGCTACAATTCATTGTTATGATGTGTTGGCTGTATTACTGTCTAATGTGCAGGGATGTGCATGAGGGGTTCCAGGTAAGATTGTGTGTGTTTGTTAGTTTGGTGGTAGATTGTGTGTTATGTGTGTTTTCGTCTAGCGGTATGTGAGAGCCTATGTGGGGTTTGGGGTTGTGCATTTATTAAGATTCGTTTTATGGTTATATAACCACCACTTTGAGACCCCCAGTTGTAAACCCAGGACGCCCGCCTCCTCTTTTTGAAGTACGAAGAGCCGACTATGGTGCCCAGTGGAGTTGCAGGCGGTGTCCAAGTGATCTTTCAGACGATCGAGCCAGATGAACCAGGAGCAAAATAGAGGAGGGTGATCCTTAGGCTTTCCCTAGGGTATTTTAGGGGTTGTTTATGCTAGGTTGACCTATAGTGAAGTTAAGTTAACCAGACCCCTGATCTTTTTTGTTAAGTCAGTGGCTGTGAATGCTTATTTGGTAAATATGTCTAACACATAATATTTGTATATATGGTGCAGTGGTATTGTACAAAAATGAATGTTGTTGTTCTTTGACTGTCTTGATGATCTATCCCATCGTCATCTTTTTAGTCCGGGGTTTTTATATCTGCTTCCGCATGTGTCTCTGATGTTTGGGTTGGGTAGGCGATATTTCTGGGACGTTGCATTTAATTCGACCAGAGTAGGGGGGTGTCGCGAGCTCGATAGGGTTCGAGGCATGACATGTTCAATGGCCTTTTTGCACTTGTTTCCACTAATTTATTAGTTTCCATGAGATTCCCCTCAGAATGTTTTGCAGAATAAGAAATCACCATGCCGAGCAATGAGTTACATTATTCTCAAGTTTTACCCAATCAAACTACTTTGAACAAGAGCAAAAATGGGAGAGGTTTTGTAATGGCTTTTTCGCATAGTTTTCTAGTGATTTATTTGTTTCTATTAGATTGCCCTCGGAGAGTTTAGCATAATCAAGAAAACAATCACCCAAGAAAGATGCCGGAGCATTGAGTTACACTATCCAAAAGTTTACCCAATCAAACATCTTTGAGCAAGAGCAAAAACTAGAAAGGAGTTGTAATGACTTTTTCGCACCGTTTTCTAGTAATTTTTTTGTTTGCCATGAGATTTCCCACAGAAAGTTATACAGCATAAAAAAAAATCACTAGAGAAAAATGCAAGAGCAATGTATTACACTATCCCGAAGTTTTGCCAATGAAACAACTTCAAAATAGAGTAAAAATGGGAAGGGTTGTGTAATGGGCTTTTTTGCACTATTTTCTAGTAATTTATTAGTTTCCATGAGATTCCCCTAAGAAAGTTTTACAAAATCAAGAAAAACCAGAAAAAGATGCTGGAGCATTGAGTTACACTATCCTGAAATTTTGCCCAGTCAAACAATTTCAAAATAGAGAGAAATGGGGAAAGGCTTTGTACTAGCCTTTTTGTACTTTTCTGTTGACACTTGAATTTTCTTGATAGTAGAAATTAGAAAATTCGAGATTCGAGATCCCCGATCGTGGCGACACTCGTTTCTTGACCAAAAATTGGATTAGTGTCTTTGGTACCTTAAGTGCATATATGGGTCAATTTAGCATAGGCTTGTAAAATTAGGCCTTTAAATTTCAAAATTTTCATAAAAATCACCGAAGGTTGACTTTTGGGCCAAATCGAAAGTTTAAACTTTGATCGAAAAAAAACTTAGAATTTCGTTAATATCTAATCTTGTTTTAGACATTTGATTTAGGGATAGTAAAATTTGGAAACCTCATATTGGATTAAAAAAATTTCGACCTATAGATCCGATCATTTGGAACATAATATTTGACACCGTATGATTTGACTCACACCCTCAGGTAGCACTATCACAAAAACCCTAGGCAAAACTTAGGGTTTTCCTTTTGGAGAGAAAGGTTGTGTTTTTGGACGTTGAAATAGGGAGGGGGGTTGATTTATTCGAAGAGCCTGGAGATGCGCTGAGAGGTTTTTGGACGTGCTCTCTCCATCTTGATCCCGAGGACACACGAGCTCTCATCTCACGAGCCCCTCTCCCTCGACCACCTTCACCGTCAGTCACCACCACTTCCTAGCCGCCTATATTGCCGCCTTGGCCATCGCCACAACTCCAAACCAAGAGGCTCTGTTTTTGGTCTCTTCGTTTCTGTTGTTCACGAGCATGGCATTGTCGTCCGAGCCTTCATTTGTCATTCTTGAAGCTCCAGATGCCTGTCCTGTGCCTCAGTGACGACCAGGGAAGCCATGGCTGCGCCTAAAACCAACGTTGCCGAGGTGAAGTCAAGACCCCCCCGGTGTTTCGTTTTCTTGGATTTCTTGTCTATCGCTGGTGACCCCCTTGACGGCGTTGCTTTGTTCTCGCCTCACTATCCCCGGTGACACTTGTATTACGCGTGGGCGCTTCTTGGAATCGCCAAATCAGCCTGAAACCCTTTCATTCTCGCCTAGCTCGGCTATGCTCTATTTTCACTAGCCAAGATGAGAGCCAAAGTAAACGCCACTGTTGTCTCGGCCTTCGCGGCATTGTAATCTTTGCAGTCCAGGACGCTATGTGGGTGAGGTCGAGGCGCTGCAACGAGTTCCTTTCGTGACCATTCTACTCATTACTACCGTTGCTTCGTCGTCTCGCTTCGCAGACTTTATAGACAACCGTTAAGCTAGGCCCTCTATCCTCTTCCTTCATTCTCTGGTTTCCTTTTCGCAGTTCAATCAGTGATGCTAAAAAGCCCACAGCAGCTCATATTCGGACCGGGCCCAATGGCCCAGACCGAGTCCCTGCTTCCGGAATATTAAAATAATATATTTCTTTAAATATAAAAAAAAATTAATTTAAAAATTCGAAAATATTAAAAAATAGGAAAAAGAAAATCAGAAAATGCTTAGATACAGGCCTTTATTAGATTTTTTAATTTTCGTGATAAATTTAGCTTAGTTTTATTTAGTTAACATAACTTTTAGTTTAGTGGTGTTGGTGTTTACCCTTAATATGAGTTTAGTCATAGAAAGTTGATCCTTTTAGGTAAGAAATTGAACTCGACTTGATTTTAGCTCATGGGAGATTATGTCTTGGGACTTGTAACATGGCTATGTATATTATTTGCTGGACGAGTTGGGCGTTTTACATTTCCGCACACTTTCTATAGCTTGATTGTTTAATTTTCGCACCCTTCCAATAAATTGTGTGTTAATTTCTTTTCTAGATTAGGTTTAGACTAATTTAGACTTTAAGGAAAATAAACTCACAAAAACATTTGCATGTCAAATTAGAAATGATTTCAATAGCTCTAGGACTCGTAATTGGTAATAAAGAATGCATGACCATTTAGAATCTCTAGTTGTGTAGTAATAAAGTGACACTCCTTTCGTCTCATTTGGTTTTAGTTGACCCAAATGGCTAGTGGTAGGGTTGATTGGTTCAAGATGGGTAGGTTCGATTGGTTCAAGATGGGTAGGTTCTAGACCTGAAACCTAACCATCTATCCTGTTATAACCAGTTCCCAATTTTTAGTATCTGAAAACCTGCCATGTTTGCCCCATATTATGTTTGAGAACCTATTCTGTTTTTTCTTATCTAGTTCTAGGGTTTACCTGAAATCTGTTTATCTTTTGTTTCTTTTTTTGGTTTCATTTTTTCCAGCAAAATAATATGAGTAGCAATGAAATGATTCAAATTAAAAGATAAATAATAAAGTAACAATCCAAAATATAGTAATAGCATGATCTAGGGAGTTTTTTTAACATAAACTAAAAATCGGTTAAAAAATCGATCTGGTTCTCGGGTGGGTTTTCACTTGGAATAGGGAACTAGACTAGCTCCAATTGGTTCCTGAACTGGTTCAAATAGGAATTGGTCCTAGACCTATTTTTTGGATGGTCCGATCTCAAACCTATTTTTCAAGTGGTCCGATCCAGTTCTTAGGTAAACTCGGTCTAGTTGCACACCCCTAGCTAGTGGTGACTCCTAGAATTACTTAGGTTGTTAAAAAACATATAATGATAAACCTAATGTTGCGTGAGATATGGATTTGGGAGAGTCCGTGCCTAATGGTAGGCCAATCGAGAGCCATTGGCTTGCCATTAGACAATACCCCCAAACTTGTTTCCTTTTTCCCCAATGGGAAAAAGAGGATTGCAACATTTTCTACTAATTCATTAGTTTCCATAATATTTCCCTCGAAAAATTTTGTAGAATAAACGTAAAAAAAAGATCACTCGAAAAAGATGCTAGAGCACTAAGTTACGGTATCTATAGGTTTTACCAAATCAAACATCTTGGAACAAGAGCAAAAAGGGGAGGTGAAATAATGGCTTTTTCGCACTGTTTTTTTTAGTAAATTATTAGTTTTTATGAGATTCCCCTCCGAATGTTTTGCATATGCAAAAAAAAAAATCACCGGAAAAAGATGTCAGAGCTATTAGTTACACTATTCCGAAATTTTGCCCAATCAAATATCTTCAAAATAGAGCAAACACGAGAAAGGTTGTTAATGGCCTTTTTCCACTTGTTTCCACTAATTTATTAGTTTCCATGAGATTTCCCTTGGAAAGTTTTGCATCATAATAATAAAAAAAGATCACCCAAAAAAGATGCTAGAGCAATGAGTTACATTGTTCCAAAGTTTCGCCTAGCCAAGCAACTTTGAACAAGAGCAAAAACGGGAGATGTTTTGTAATGGCTTTTTCACATAGTTTTGTAATGGTTTTTTTGCACCGTTTTACTCATCATCATATGTCGATAGTTGTAATTTGGTCAGCAATTATGTTGGTCATCAACAAAGCATTTTTGCTATCAACGACTCGTCGATGGTATAATCACTCATTAACGATTTTTGTATGATGTGTCGATTTAGAAAATTCGGTCAATTTTTAGGTGTCAACAACACATGTTCATTTATATTTGATTTAATTGGCGAGTTCATGTAATTGTTTTGTTCAAAGTGGTGATAGAGTCCTTCTCAAGTCTCATGAACAATTAATGTCTGAGCAATTGCTCTAGCCTAAGGAGGACCTTAAACTGGTAAAATAATTGGAAAGAAACTCGAGATTTTAGGTTCGAGTCTTACCCAATTTAACTGCTTTGAGCTATATCTTAAAATAGCAATTCCTCACGGATCTCTATCAGGGGGCATGCCTCTTACTAAATTGGAAAACGCACTTAGCTGGATGCGTGAAATCTGGCTCAATATATATCACGCCCCGAACCCCACGGCACGCGAGCATCTCGCCTTAGTTGAATTTATGCAACGCTCCCAGGAATGCATCGCCGACCCAAAACTCAACCAGAAAACAAATCACATTTGGAAGCGACGAAATACCCATTCAGATTAAACAACATGACCAAGAGTAGCGAACACCACAACCAGATGATCAAATAAACACTTGGCACTAACACAGGAAGCATACACAATATTCATATACAATGACGACCCAATTCCAAAAACAAGGCAATGACCACTACTGATAAAAATGGGGTAAGTGGCCTGAGTCAGGGATGCTATCTAAGGTGGGGTTCTGATCAAAAAGTCATTAGCCCGACCTAATTAAACTAAGGCTGATCTAAGGGGCCCAGTCCGGGTCAGATCCCGATGACTCTGAAGAACTATCGGACATCTCGATCATAGAGTCAAGGGAATCTAGCTCGGACTCGATCTCGGCCGGCTCCTTATCAGAATCCATCTGCTTGGGCTCACCCTCTGGATCCGCATCCTCCTCCATAGGCTCTGGCTTGTCCTCCGCCTCGTACATCGGCTCTAGTCCCACATCAAAAACTACCGGATCCTCGGCCATCGCGTCGGGCTCCTCCACCTCCCATGGGGCAGGTCCATCGTCAGAGCTCGAGCTGTCCTCGGTCGAGGCGTCTACTACGTCTCCGTATGGACATTGCGGATCTGCCTGGCCTTGCCCGCTGAACGGGACATCAAAAGACCGGAGAGGTCCATACTCTCCGTCACGATTTCTAAACGTCCAAGCAACGTACTCATGGGTCTCATAATACGTCGTCCCTACATCTACCCAAACTATAGAATAATGCTTGACGAACGCATCCCCGTTCCCTACGGGGTGCACGGTCATTGCACGCTCCACCTGGTGCGGGATCCCAAAACGGACTGGTACCTCGGGCATCCTCAAGGCCGGGGGTCTAAAATGTCACGCCTCGACTCAAATCTAATGCTTTCCACACCTCACTTTCATGAGTCGAACGATGCGACATCCCAAGAATACGTCGCAGACTCAACTGTCTCGCGTCAAAGTTAATCACGGCGAAAGCAAATAATTAAACTTGGACAATAAAAGGGAGAATACCAGAATAGACTAGCACGCCCAACCTGCCAAAACACTTCAAACATTTCATTACCACATATTTTTACATCATCTATATACGAACATATTACACCCGTCCGCCATTCTTCAAGTCCACAAACGTACGTGCACACCCACCACATATACTTACAAACTATACACCAAAAAGGGTAGACACCCTATTCTTCCAAAAATGGTACTCCACAGCCACTAGCTCATCACCTCCTCCCTAGTCCTTGCGTCCTCGATACGGCGTCTATTTCGAGTCCGACTCACTCATACCCGAATCTGATTCCTCCTGAATCGTCGCTTCCACTGAGGACTCCGATCCGGCTTCGATCTCAATTGGGTGGTTTATATCACCTGACTCTCCTGAACTTTCCTCTCGCCCTTCCTCAACGGGCTCTTCAACGGGCTCCTCTTTTGGCATGTAAAAAGGATTGTACTCGTACACTGGCGGCACACCCTCTTGCTCGTCCTCAAACTCTGCCCTTGTGACTTCCTCACCAAGCTCCGCTTCACCATGGTCCTCACCATGCTCCTCCTCTGGCTCACCCTCCGGTATTTCGTCTAAATCTATATCCATAGGATCGAATCCTACCTAAGATCCTTCTGGATTTGGGTCCAGGTCGTTCACTGAAGAACCCGGTGCTGCGGGAATAGGGTGGTGTCCAGACTGAGCTAAACTAAGCTCTGTACTTATCAATTCCCCATCAGGCGAGGGAACAATTGCTGGGTCCCAATCCCCAACTCCATCAAAGGGGACATCCAAACCAGTGACAGGGCCGAACTCATCTGGCCCGTCTCTAAATGTCCACGCAGTGTATGTATGAGCCTGCCAAGGAGGATGTCCTACGTCTACCCATACTGTGGAGGTATGCTTGATCCACATGTACTGCTCATCCATAGGGTATTCTACAAAGTTGTTATCGGTGTGCATGACTATTCCAAAGCGCTCTGGTGGTGGCGGTGGCGGATGATTCATTGTTCAAGCGGGTTATCTGAAATAGTTTGGTTGATACAATCATGAGACACTTCTCAATAAGTTGCAACCTAAACCCTATCTAGGCTACCACGTTATTCCAAACACAGATAAACACACAACCAATCAATTCACCCAACATCATCTATACAATCAAACATATCTGGACTCATGGCACATACAGCCTGCACATTAGTCCACACTCGCAAACAATCAATTCACACGCACATGCCACAACACACAACTTTCTGCATATCACGCACACGTCGATCATGCCATGTTTCCAGCCCACTCAACGTCACCACATTTCCTCCACCACTTTCTTGGCCCGTGTAAATACGCCTTGGCCCTCAATCGCACCCCGAGCATCACACGCCTTGGTCCGATCCCACTATCACACTTTCCATGTCACGTGTCTCATTCTCATACACGTACTCGGCCCGCGTCAACACGCCTCGGCCCTCGATCACGACCTAATAATCACATGCCTCAGGCCTGACCCCAATCCTCGGCTCGCACCAAATGCAACAGGTTTACATGATCGGAACCCGAGCTTATAATGCCTCGGTCCGATCCCGATCTCACCCGAGCTGATCGTGCCTCGGACCGATCTCATTCTCGCTTTTTCAAGCCTCAGCCTGTGCCAAATGCAACAGACCTACGTGATCGCTGCCCGAGCTTATAATACTCGGCTTGATCCCCTTCTTGCACTTACACACCTTCGCATAAATTTCCCTGCACACATTTGCACCCACAACCACATAATCACATCCCAAACGTGCATTCACGCACAAATTCGCATTTTTCCGCACTCAAATGTTTTCAAATCAATTTCAGTCCTTCACGGGACTTTCACAAAATTCCAAGATGGACCTAACGGTACCATCCACACGCAAAAAAAACCACTCACAGCACATCACAGCCAGCAAACAGAAATTTCTGCACCCAAAATCACGAAATCACACTTCCGACTCTTCATGGCACTTGCACAAAATCCCGAGCCGGACCTAACGGTGCAATTCTCACACTCAACAGCACCTCACAGCACATCAAACAATCAATCACAGCCATACTTGGCCTCTAAAATTTCTCCCAAAAATCCTCAGATTCAATCCTACGGCCCGCTCATCTATATAAATCATAAATCCTACCGAATTGTGCCTAAACGGATCCGAAAAAACCCGATAAACTAGGCGAGGTTTAGATTAAACTTACCGAGCTCTAAACTATTGTGGTTAGAGCAAAAGCAGCGGCAAAATCAATATCTAACGGCGGCTTGCGAAGGCGGTGACAAGCGGTGACGATCGGCTCAACGGCGATCGGCGGCGGCTTGTGGCGGTGGCTGGTGGTGTCCACGGCCAAGAGGAGACCGAGAGGGAGAGAGAGAGAGTCACGGTGGGATGGTGGTCGGCGTGAGGGTGGCGTGAGGCGAGGACGGCGGTGGTGCGGCATGGCGGCGACGGCGCGGCGGCAGTCTGGCGATGGGGGCTTCATGGTGGGGGAGAGTTCGGGAGGGAGAGGGAGAGAGATGGAGGGAGCCATGAGAGTGTGAGAGAGAATGGGGAGAGAGAGAAAATATCCAAGGCTCCCTCCATCTCTCTCCCTCCAAGTTTAGATCACTTTTTGTAAAATTACCAAAATGCCCCTCTCTAAGCTTTTAATCCGACGGCCCAAATTCGATCTTATCTTAAAATCGACGGCCCAGATCAAATCTCATCCAAAATATCCAAGGCCAATCTTGTAATTTCTCAAAAAGGTCAAGGGTAAAAATGTCTTTTCCAAATTTGGGGATAAAATGACCAAAATGCCCCTTGCCCATAAAACTAGCCCTTTATTAATCCTTAGGGGTAAAATGGTCAATTTCTCATTTTCTTGCCCAAGTTGAATTTTTCTGAAGGATTCGGGCACATCCAAAAATCGCACGAGACCTCAGCAACGTCATCCTAACGTTCTACCGTGACTTCCTAATTTTCTCATGCCCCAATTTGGTCTAAATTTAATAATTGAATTCTATATAATGTAACTTGCGCATATCTCTGACTAACGGGCGGCTTTCCAAGAAATTCGCAGAATCGACCCATGACTGATACTGAATCAAGTCACGTATAATTTATTCAAACCGTAACGATTTCGGTTGTTAATAAAATCGCGAGGATCAATCACTAGTTCCGATGAATACGATTGTTTGGAATAGGTTCTGGTTCATTCGTTAATTCATTTCGGGGTCAAATGGAATCACCCGTGATCCACATGTATGATATTAACGAATCGGCCCATCACTATCCTAAGACCGGGCCTACACTAGCTCAAAATGTCACCTCAACGATTTTATGTTCGAAAGTTAGTTCGCGATCGAATTTCTCTAGTCGTACGAATTTAAATCCCTCATTAGCCTTTCCCTAATGGTTAGTATCCTAGGAATGATCAGTTCCGGACGAGACTGTCTATAAGTACATTAATAAAATTAGCTATTTTATAAATTCCAAATGGGCGAAATTTCAGAATGTCACATAAAATGTTGGGTTATACAACAATGAGAACAAGTCTCAGCGAGTAAAACCCCTTAAACCTAAACTAGGCTAACATACACCTTCTAACAGGTAAATAATTACGCAAAACTAATACAACAATCAAATAACCTAGGCCCTCAGGCCCAGATCGAACACACCGATAACCCTACAGGTTAGGCATATAATATCACAGTAGTAGCATAAACACGAACATGTTTAGTCACCCGTATACCATGCATTTGCTCATGCTCATAGTCCGGCTCAATAATTCACATTGCCATTTTCATCATTAAGATGTGACCTGCGTAAAATGCATCAAGTCCTTCCCTCAATACCAACACTTCATGGCCCGCGTAAAACGCATTAGGCCCAGTGTCTCTAACCCGGGTAAAACGCATCAGGCGCAACACTGATCTCCATATACGAACCAAAACCCGCGTAAAACGCATCAGGCTGGCCATCTTTCGGCAATCTGGGCATTGCCCAGCATAAAATGCATCAGGACGGGTTCAATACCCCGCGTAACACGTATCAGGGTTTATAGTGATCACATGTGCACACTGCCAAATTTTATCTGGACTCCACGTAAAATGCATCAGGTCGATTAAGTGATCACATGCTCATGCCAGACACGCATACTCGCACAATTCTTGTCTCAAACTCATACTCAACATGCAAAATGCGTGGCCATGCGATCCGACATTTGGGCATACACACGATACACAATGAGCACCCAATAGAACTTAAACACATAATTTAAGTAATGCCACAACTTGCCCAAACCATGCCACACGTGCTCCAACAATAATTCGACATGCTCAAATCACATCTCGATATGCTCAATTCATGCCATGACATGCTCACTCAGCCAATTTAATCTCGTTTGGCATAACATACGATTGGCATTCATAACCGTGTACCGAATCAACGAAATTCATGCCAATTCTTGGCCAATCACACTTCGCATTGTCCGACCACACAAACACGCAGCATGGCATAATGAGATTGAGTGCAAATGAGCACAAATCAGCCATCAATTGGACAATTTGAGCATTCCCGGCAATTTCACAATGTAACTCAACTTAGCCCGACATAACCCAATTAATCTCGAATAAACCAGCCACTAAACAGCCACTCAAGGGTACTAATCCACACTAGAAATTAACACATTAGGCTCCCAAATCACCGCAAGATCAGCCCTAACATCCGGTTCACTAATTAACTCCTAAATTACCTAATTAACCCCTAAAATACCCAAGTTCCATCTAGATATGCTAATTAGTCTAGTTAGGGTTTAGAGTTAATTACTCACCAAGTTTTAAGCTCTTAATTAGAGGTTGAACAGGCGGAAAACCGAGCGGCTAGGCGGCGGCTCATGACGGCGCTCCAGCATCCCTCGCGGCGACGCTTGCGGCAGCGGTGACCAGTGGTCCTCATGGCGATCACATCGGCGAAGGGGAGAGGGTGCTGGTCGGTGGTGGTGGACGGTGTGAGGGAAAGAGAAAGGTGGTTGGTGGTGGCGACAGCGGCGAGACGAGCGGTCGACGGCGACGGCAGCAAAACGAGCGGTCGGCGGCGACAGTGGTAAGAAGAGCGGTCGGCGGCGACGGCGGGCGTGCACGGCGGCGGCGATCGGCGGCTCCGGCGTAGCTGATTCCCATGCAGCCGAGAGGAAGAACGGAGGGAGAGGGAGAGAAAGAGACGAGATGATAGTGGTGGTGAGGCGGCGGAGTAGCTCGAGTGACGGTGGCACCAGCGGCGTGGAGCGGGCGGTCTTCCGGTGGGCGGTGGCAAGCGATCGGGAGAGAGAGAGCTGGTCAGGGGGGAGGAGAGAGAGAGAGTGTGTGTGTGTGTGCGTGTCTTGTTGGGGAAGATAGTGGAGTCCAAGTGTCACAATCTCTCAAAATTTGACCAAAATGCCCTTAATCTAAGGGTTGGGTTTGTTCTCATCCAATAATGGAGGGGCATAATAGTCTTCTATTGCTTGAATTATTAGGTTGAAATAAGACCAATATTTAATCCCCAAAATGCCCCAAAATGCCCCAAAATTCGGAATAGCAAAATAAGGCCTTAGGGTAAAATGGTAATTTTCTCGTTCCGGGTCGAAATTTCATTTTTCAACCGTACTAACCCCTTATATATATGGCCACACTAAAATGAGGTCATCCTCGCCAAATAGTCACGTATGTCCACGAAATTCGACATCAAAGTCCGGATCAAATTTCACGATCAAAATTGCCCAATTAGAATTTTAGGGTCTTTCGCTAACGGGCGGCTGTTTAGGGGTTATGCGTATTAACCTAGGGTTACTCGAGTCATGATTGTCTCGATTACCGGGAAGACGCTAGAATTTATTGCTAGTTCCGGAGGTCGCGATCGTTCGGTTTAAGTTCGATATTTGTTCACCACGTGTACTCTCAATCGTGCAGAATCACTCGTGATCCAATCGTACCGTACTGGCCAAACTAAATTCGTCACCTTCCTATGTTCGGTCCACATTGGTCCAAAATATTCCTTGACGTTTCTCGGAATCGGAGCTCGATTCACGATCGGGTCCCTAGTCCACGCACCATTTTCCTAGTTAGCCATTCCCCATCAATTAGTATCCCGAGAGTGATCAATTCCGGGCGAGATTTACTAAAATTAAATGAGAAACAAAATCAATTTCATTGATCCCCGAAATGGGTCAAAATTTGGGATGTTACAATATCACTTAAGCGCTACAAAAAAAACAGTAATTGCTAGGAAGAATGAAATCACGAGAATGTAATTTTGATAATCTGAAAACCATGACAAACACAATTATTAATGCATAGGGTATGTTGATCTCCCAATTGTCAAGGCTACCGTGGATATAGCTCGGTCACAGAGACCTAGTTTTTTTAAGAACTGGTTCGGTTTGCTTCTTGATCTGTCGACCTGAGACACCCTTGAACTATAATCCTGCGTAGATGGCCTAGTGGATTCGATGCCGCTGTGCATTAAGAATGCGGGTTGTGAAGGCACTTGGAGCGTGACCAAGTGGCTGTTAAGCATGAGAAGTACCAAAGCCATTGTTGGTCGGTTAGCCACGTTTTCTTGGATGCATAGTAGACCAACGTGAATGCACCTTGCAATTTCGGTACCCGAACCAGAAGTCAAACAGGGGTTGATGATGTTACATGTTGTTCCTTCCCTCCAATTTTTCCAAACCTGTAAACATTTGACAAACATTGAGTAGATTGATCCCCAAAACATTATGCGAAATGAGAAGATTTGTTCTTATACTCACATAGCTTATGAGAACCTCTGTGTTATCATCCACCCGAAAAAGATTGTTCCTCTGACCACTCATTATCCCCAAAACTAGCACTCTGAAACTATAAACGTTGGGCTTGACTGAGAAGTTTCCATGCATTGCATACTCTGGCGCCATATGTCTACTGTGCATCACAATAAGTCCATCTTATTAGCTAGACAGTTTGGCTATGCTTTTTTGGTAAGCATTGTGGCACTTACTAGGTCCCAACGATTCGGCTTGTCTTTGCCTGAGTTTGGTCCAACTCAAACAATCTAGCCATACCAAACTCTGATATCTTAGGATTCATGTCTGAGTCCAACAAAATGTTGCTAGCTTTAAGGTCCCAATGGATGATACGAAGTTGAGAGTCTTCGTGTAGGTAAAGAAGCCCTTGAGCAACGCCTATTATTATCTTGTGACACCTGTCCTAGTCGAGATTCACATGCTTCACGGGATTTACACATTTTGTTGAAAATCACATTCTATAAGGCATCCCTTAATTATTTCATGAGTATACGATTTCAAGAATGACAACCCAAGAAACATACAAAATATGAACCGATCAAGGCTTGAATTGGGCACAAACTCGTAAATGAGAAGGCACTCGACTCCTTCCAAATAGAAACCAAGGAGCCTGACCAAGTTCCTATATTGTAGCCTAGCTAGTAACGCGACCTCATTCTTGAATTCTACTTCTCCTTGGCCAGAATTCTGCGACAGTCATTTCACCGCGATTTCCTCTCCTTTGGAAAGGCGACCCTGAAATTTCATCAAAGTAGTTCCTTGTTAGTGTCGAAATGTAATTGAAGCATTTCAAAGAGTATCACATTGATGTCATCTATACCTACTTTGTTCCTTTAATTTTGAATACAAGAGACCAGTGGATGCTCTGTCAAGTAGTACCATGTAAACAGCGCCAAAGCCACCTTGTCCAAGCTTCTTGGAATTAGAGAAATTATCAGTTGCCGCTCTGATAGTGCCGAAATCAATTTGCAGTGACTCCGCAGTGCCTATCTCATCCACAACTTCACCAAGGAAGAGAAATAGGCCATCATTCAGAGCATGAATGTCTTTATCACAGTTTTTTATAATGAAAGCTTCACAAACTTTTGATATATAGAGTTGCACCTGCAGGCATTACTATGGACTTGCTATTTTGGCCTTCTCAATCAGTTTATGTTAACTACAGACAATGAGAAATTTGTAATTGGACATATACGAGCGGTGTGCATGAATGTAAAGATCGAAGCCTCAATTCCAGGTTCTGGAATTCTCAACCCAATTTGTTAAAAAAATGTTGGCATGATTGTGACTACTGCGCTGGTGCAAAAGCATAGTAATTAGTCAACTTCATTATTTTCATGATCTTTTAAACCTCAAGAACAGTTGCTGTTCCAATGCAAAAAGATAAAGACTCACTTTCAACTCCTTGTCTAGGCTGCTTCTTCTTCCTTTTCACTGTCGTGAGTATGACAACGCCGATAACAAGTACCGCAGAAGCGCTTGTGGCAACAGCAATGATCAGTCTTCGTTGAGTTGCTCTTTCCACCTGCAGGAGCAAAGGCACGTTATGTTTACGATCATTGCTTACCGATTACAAAGTAACACACGGGAGAAATCACTAAAGCGCCATTTCGTATTGGGAAACGAAATGCATGTTAAACTTACATCACACCATTCTTTGATAACTTGAGGGAAAGTTATTCGGTTTTCTGGATTTTGTCGTCTTACCAAGTTTCGTCTAATGGAGAGTATTAACACCGGATAAATATCACATTATTCTCCCGAATTTAAAGTTTTTGGGTATAGTCGGTTACCTTTTCAATTACAAGTTCTGTTGAAAATATGTCACAAATTTGAATTCAAAAATAAAAATTTGAATATTTCGAATTGATATTTTACAGATGTTCGAAATCGAGCATAACAAAATACGATGACTGTTCTTTGGCAAGTTGAAGTCTGCGAAGAAAGAAAGAAAATATACGCACGAATTGGTTTCTACATTTAAGTCAAAGTTGGAGAAGTCTGATTGTGTCAGAAAAGGAAAGTCACTATTCTGGAGTTTGTTTCCTAATCCCAGTCGGCGTGGACTCCTTTGACTGAGCAACAATAGACTTCTTTACTCGGTGCATATATATATATATATATATATGGATTTCACGTTGGTTCCAGAGCAAGAGTTTACCGTGAGTCTTGAAGCGCCCTTTCTAAGTGAGTGCTTGGCAGTAGGTTCGTGATTTTGCATCAAGAGTTCAAGTGTTCGTAGCGATTAAATTTTATGATAAATTTTTTGTATAATTCTTTCGTGAGATTGAGAGATTATTTCGTGAGGAATAAGGCTAAACACTATATACATTATTAGGTATAATTGGAGTTTGGAAAACATCGAGAGTGTTTGAATTACTTGAGTGTGATTGTAATCTCCGTTACATCGCTTGATCTGTCACGCCCCGCACTTCTCGGTGCGCCACATCCCTCGCAGAGGTCGATTCGTATGCGACGTCCCAGGACGCGTCGCCGACCCAAACCCAACACAGAGAATTAAAACACATGCGGAAGCAATTAAAACCACCCGTACAAAGATAAATGTATGACCCAGGGTAACCATTGAAATCCATACTTGTACTAATACTGGAAATCCTTTACAAAATCCAAGTACAGCCCGAGTACCAAAAATCAAAAGCGGGTCAAGGCCACTACAGCTAGCCGGGGGCTTCTCCCAAAAATTGCATCAGCACACCTGTCATCCTCAAGGCCGGGGATATGAAAAGTCGGTTTTACAACAACCGTGAGAATAAATCTCAGTGAGTAAATCCCTAAACCTAAACTAGGCTAACATGCACCTCCTGACAAGTACTAAACAACATAAGGTACACACATACTGACTCAGGCCCTCGGGCCTAAATCTAATCTCGCTAGACCCTGCAAGTTAGGCGTCAAATCAACAAAAGCAGCCACGCGGCAGAATATAATCACAGCACATACACGTGCATTTCTATGCCACCACGCATGTTATGCATATGCTAGTGCTCGCACTCATGCTCATGCCTCATCAATGCAATATCGCACACTGGCACTCAGCCATTTCTCAATTTCTTCTCCGACCAGCGTTAAACGATCAGTCCGACCAGCGTAAAACGCATCAGTCCACACACCGCACACTTGCCCAATTTATTATTATTATTACGACTCGAGTCATCACTTTTCCACGGCCCTGTCGTCTAGCCTGCTTCAAAGTGCATGAGGCCCAAAGAACCGATCCGGCCCGGGTCTCTAGCCTCGCCTAAAGTGCATGAGGCGCAACAATTGTTCTCCTTGCGCAACGGGCTCTGCTCCAAAGTGCATGAGGATGGTCGCCTCGACCCCGTCACGGGCATCGCCCCCTTCAAAGTGCATGAGGACGGTGCTCGACCCAAAGGTCATGACCAAGGTCCATGGGTGATCACACAACTCATTATTATTCAACCCCCGTTAAGACGATCGTGGGTAATTTAGTGATCACAATGCACATGTCATTCAGGCACATTCGTACATGCTCATGCCGTGCCAATGCTTGAAATGCATACTCATGGCTATCACTTTCACACTTGGGCATCCACATGCGCGATTTTCGATGTAACAGTTCAACTCACACCGCACATTTAATTCCACAATTTAACATGCCCACTGCATAATCAATTTCAAATCAGCCATAGCATCAAATTGACACACTACCCATGCAATTAATTCGACACATAATTTATGCCTACAAATTACCCAATCACAAATTAGTGCAATCATGGAAGTCAAATCAAGCACTCGAGCAC
This sequence comes from Syzygium grande, assembly GCA_024733475.1. Taxonomy (NCBI): domain Eukaryota; kingdom Viridiplantae; phylum Streptophyta; class Magnoliopsida; order Myrtales; family Myrtaceae; genus Syzygium; species Syzygium grande. The sequence goes on from JAMXDD010000001.1 coordinate 662,696, forward strand.
GGTACACACGCTCACACATATCGATCACTTAAGCCGCTCCACATAATACCGCGCAATTAAGGCCCACCAAGCCACACTAAACAAGTCACGACATGGCCAAATCACTCCCAATTAAAGACCATTCAATCGCTAACTCAGTCTATCCATCAATTGCGCCAATTGCACTACTGAGTCCTAATCAATCGCGCCTCGTCTAGATCGAATTTGTCGAGGCTAGGCACTATACCACAAATTCTAGGCCAATGATTGTCATCAAAAGGCTCAATTATACTCCTCAAATATTATTCTAATTGACTACCACAAAATTAACTTATGGCGCGCACTAAAATCCACATATTAAATCCAAACAATCCCGAACTCGGCCCGGTTTAGTCCAAACCGACCAGCCCATTCATACTGCGCCTCTCCATTAATTAATCATAGGCCACTAATTCTCCATTAATTAATCATAGTAATCCACCAAAAACGACCGGACAATCAAATCCCTAATCACCTTCACAAATTAAACCCCTAAAATACCCTAATTAACTCCCTAAACCGGTCTAGAAATGCAAATTAGAGGGGAGAGAGGAAGGGAAAAAGGGGGGGGAAGGCCGAGGCGGGCGCCTGAGGTGAGAGGGAAGCCCCAAGAAGAAGGAAAAACGAAGGAGAAGAGGAAGAAGGGAGGAGAGGAGAGAGAAGAGAGAAGAGAGAGAGAGGGGTCCCATGATCAAAGGCGACGAGGTAGGGGCAAAGTGGGGGAAAAAAGGCGCAGGCTTCCCGAGAGAGAGAGAGAGAGAGAGAGAGAGAGAGAGAGAGATTTGAAGCGGTCGGGCGAAAAGGCGGGAGGAAGAGGCCGGCGACCGCGGCTTTAGCTTAAAACGCCAGAACCAATGGACGCTGATCCGAACTAAAAATCGACTTATCGGAGCCGATTTAATTCCAGGAAAAAGGCTTAACAATTCCCAAAAATCCCGAATAATATTCTAAAATGGACGCGATCCAAATAAAATAATTCCAAATACAAAAGGCTTAACGAGGGTGGTCTACCGGATCAAAATGTCACCAACCCAAATCCGTACTCGGCTCAAAAATCCACTTTTCCATTACCCCATAATCTCGACATCGCCACAATAATTTCGACACCGTCCAATTTATTTCGTCTCGAAACTCCCGGAAATTGACTGCCAAGTTCAGGGTCTAAATAACGACAAAAATTTGATCGAGTGCGATTCTAGCGAAATCTCTGGTTTAAAATAATAACCGAGAGTGATCAGTTCTCGGGCGAGATTCTACTATAAGCACACTGACAAATCGCGCGTTTTATAAATCCCAAAATTGAGTCAAAATCAGGAATGTCACATGATTTATAGTGGAATTCCGTACTGCTCTTTCTATGGACGTAGGTCACTATGACCGAACCATATAAATCTGATATCCGATTTATTTTTTTATTCTGTTAATTTTATTGCTCGATCGCTTGGCTTCTGCAACAAGTTCATTACTTTCATAAATTTCTTACGGAAATCAGAGTAATGACAGCGCAATGGTTTACAAGAACAGATTGGAGCAAGGAACAACCAATGCTGGTTTGCAAATGCTCTGGTCAAAGATTTCTGCAGAGTTATTAGATGCTCCCCAACGAAAAGGACAAAGGGAAGGGACAAAAATTACTGTGATAGAGACAACTACAATCACGCCGGTCTTTGCCGGGTTGGGCCGCCCTCTCGGCAGCTGTATTCAAATCGATCGTGCTTTGGTCTTAATTTTCTTTTATTTTTTAAGTTCTTAGCCAGTTCTATCTTATATTTACAAAGCGCTTGGAAGATCAGAATACATACGTCTATTTTCAGTATTTTGCCAAACCACATAACAAGATATAAAAAAAGATATGTAGAAGAATTTCTTATCTAACTCTTAATCTCGAGAAATGCTTTATGAAATAAGAGATCTTACCGAAACCCTCTGATTAAGTGACGTGCCAATTTCTAATTGGTTGCTGATCATTTACTGCACGAGTCCAATTTATTTCAGCACTCAATAAAAGTTCGCCACGTTATTTAAATAAGAGACTTTCAGTATAACTTCTTAGAATGTCTAACATTGATAATCAATCTAATTCTAAGCACACTTAAGGTAAGTTTTGGCCTCTCTTTTCCTTTGACGTCTGATACTACAAAGTTCTAGTAATAATCTAAGATCTTGCGCAAATGCGTGTAACCAATATTTCAATTATGGCCTCGAAATTTTCTTTCCCATTTCTTTATTGTCAAAAAACTTTTTGCGTTTATATTAATTAACAAACAATGGTGACTGAATGATGAGAAGTAACGAAGATCTGCTACTGATGCATTACCCTAGCATAGACTCACTTTATTATTAATTTAAAAATCCCATGACAACTTATGAGCAATGAATGCCACAACTTGTGATTCAATAAACTGACTATTATAGTTAACTATTAGCCAAGTAGATGCAACGAAGATAAGAGTTATGGACCCATTTCTTTTTTTGTCGAAAATATGGACCAACCCACACGCGTTTGGCTAAAAAGTATTTATCCAACCAAAAAATTTACATGATCTATAGAACATTTTAACTAAGCAGATTTGAACGATTTACAGTGTAAATCTCAAGTGAAATCCGCATAATTCATAACTTAGATGGTTTTAATCCACTTGAATTATAGAAAAAAATAACACAAATGCCATGTTCGTAACTTGCAAACAAGAGCCTACGTACTTGGCGGTGGAGGCATTGCATTTGCCTCCAGCGATGGCTGTGTAGGCAGCGGCGGAAGCGGCCGGCTGACTAGATCGAGGAACCGATAGGTCTCATACCAGAACTAGCAACTCGGTGCCATGATCCTCACTCCCCTCCTCCGGACACAGCAATTCGTGAGTATTGATTTGACTCTCACCAGGCAGTCGCTGCATTGCTGCTCGGTTAAGTCTAGCGTGCACTGTCATTGCGTAGATTGTGTCGAAACACACCCATGTGTTCCCTGTTGCGTACTTCCTCATCGAGCCACCGCCTGTTGCCTTGCCTTGCAAACTATTCAGCAGTGTTTGCAGTGCCGTGTTAAACGTGTCTAAGCTCGTGACGTTATTCCCATTTTTCATGCAGTAGTAGGGGTCGGTTGTGACTATGCTGAAGATCGAGGTGTTACAGTACCGAACGGTGCAATTCTTGTTGTAGAGGATTGCTCCCTTCTGGAGGGGGCAGAGGCGACAGCCATTGAGGCAGGCACGGCAGCTCTCGGCGGTGAGGTCTCTGCAGCAGGAGCCGATGACGTAGAGTGTTTGGGAGGTGCCAAAGACGGCAGTAAAGGCATTGAAGAAGCCGCAGGTGAGGGACAAGGAGTTGGTGGTGGAGATGGAGGAGAGGAGGGTGGTTTGGTAGGTGCTTTTGGCATTGAAGTTGCCGGTGGTGGCACAGCTCTCGTGTGGGAAGTGATCTTGGGCGTTAATGGTGGAAGCAAACGTGAGAAGAAGCAAGAGAGGGAGATTTGGAGGATCCATTTTTCTTAGTTTCTTTGGGTGTTTCGGGTCTTTCTTTTATTAAGGTCGACAAAGCTAACAATGTATGAACACATAGCCTTGTGTAGCTCCTACACAAGTTGCTTCGTCGAAATCTGTTTCGTCCACATTTTTTTTATTTGGAATGGGGGGTTGGGGCGACTTGAATTTTGATACTAATGAAACCATTGAAATTTCCTTTTTCAGATGAATATAACTTTTTGAATCATTCTTTTTCTCAACCAGCCATTTTTATATTTTTTGCAGTCAAGCATCTTCCATTATCTTTCATAATCTTTCGGCTAGCATTGAACGTGGGCACGATGGATATAACTTTTTGAATGATTCTTCTTCTCAGCCAGCCATTTCTATATTTTTTTTGCAGTCAAGCATCTCCTGTTATCTTTCATAATCTTTTGGCTAGCACTGAACGTGTTCAATGTAGTCCTTGAATTTAAACTAATGTATAATATAGTCCCTAAACTTTTAATTTGTTTAATGCAGTCCTCAAACTATATGAATATGTTCAATATAGTCCTTCCATTAATTCAAGATCAGGAATTACATTGAACATTTTTCATATATACATTGAACATGTACTAAAAGTTTAGGGATACAATGAACAAATGAAAAGTTCATGGACCACATTGAACAAATTAAAAATTCATTGACAACATAGCATATTGAGCTAATGTTTAGAGATCATTTGTTTTATTATCTCTAAAAGAAAAAATTGGGAAACGTGAAACTCTGCTTTGTGATTGCTTTAAAATGTCGACACTGTCTTGGCCAACTCTCTAGATGTAGTTTGATTAGTTAGTTGTCAAATATGCCTCAATCTTCTTGGGAGATGAAGACAGAGCTTTAATTTGTTGTTCTTAACTTTTAATTTATTCAATGTGGTTCCTGAACTATTAGTAAATGTTCATTCTAGTCCTTGCACTATATAAAAATGTTTTATGTTGTTCTTCTGTCGATTCAAATTAACGGAATCTGCTGATGTGGCTTCCAATCCATTAAATTTAGAACCACTTCCTCACCATCGGTAATGTGACATTCCCGAAATTCCACCAATTGGAATTTATAAAATAACTAAGTTTTATGAAATGTACTAGTAGTAAATTCTCGTCTAGAACTGATCATTCCTGGGATGCTAACCATTAGAGAGAGGCTAATAGGGGAAATTAAATTCGCACGACTAAAGAAAATTCGATCATGAATGGATTTCAATCATTAAATCGCGGAAGTGATATTTTGAGCCATTGTTGGCTGATCCAAGAATAGTTAGGGGTCAGTTCACCACTGTCCTAGTAGTGGATCGCGGGTGATTCCGCTGGACCACGAAATGACTTGACGAATGATCCTGAACCTATACTGAACGATCGTACCCCTCAAATCAAGTGATTGATTTTTGCGATTTTAATGACAATCGAGGTTGTCACGTACCGAACAAACTTGCATGTGACTCAATTCAGTATCAGTCATGAGTCGATTCTGCGAATTTCCCCAGTAAGCCGCCCGTTAGTTTGAGAAACGCTCGAGTTGCATTTATTAAAATTTAATTATTGAATTTAGCTCAAATTGGACATCGGAAAATTAGAAAGTCACGACGGAACGCTTAGACAATGTTGCAGGGGACACGTGTGATTTTTGGGGTGCGCTCAAATCCTTCGGACAAATTCGATTTGGGCAAGAAACGGAAAAGGTGACCAAAATATCCCTAAGATTTAGTAAAGGGTAAGCTTTAAGGGTAAAGGGCATTTTGGTAATTTGGCCATAAAATTTTGATTGGACAATTTTACCCTTGGATTTTTGGGAAATTACAAGAATACCCTTTGATATTTTTGGGCAAGAATCAATCTCGGCCGTCGGTTTCAAGATAAGATCAAATCTGGACCGTCGGATTAAAAATGTGAGAAAAGGGCAATTTGGTCATTTCCACTTTTGGTAAAAAATTCACTATTTAAGTCCAATGATTCAATCTCTCTCTCTCTCTCCATTCTCACCCCCCATCACCGTGAAACCCCCCCTCCACCGTGAGCTCCTTCGGCCATCTCCCCCACGCCGGACCGCCCGCCACCGCCGTACGCCCGGACCGCCGCCAAGTCGCCGTCCACGCCACCTCACACCACCACTACCAGCCTCACCGTCTCTCTCTCTCTCTCTCTTTCTCTCTCTCACTATGAGGCCGAGACCCACGGCCAAGGCAGCTGCGCCGCCGCCGCATGCTGCCGAGCCTCGACGCCGCTATCCTCGCCGTTCCCGATTGAGTGCCATGCTTCCCGTTCTAGCCAATTTAGTCTAGAACTCGGTAAGTCACGCTCTAAACCCGATTTAGGACATTGGGTATCGAAGGAGGATTTTATTTGGGTGAAATCGGGTTTGTGCGGGTGTGAATTTGGGTGATATAAGTTTGGAATATTTTGGCGGGCCTTAGGAATTGGTTTTGGGCTGTGAATCACTGTTCATGAGGTTGTGATTGGTGGATCGGGACGCAAGTTGGATTTTTAGAACCGGCAATTAATTACGAGAAAATGTCGTGAAGAGTCGGGAGTGTGATTTTATGATTTGGAGTGCGGAAATTACTGTTTGATGGCTGTGATATGTTGTGTGATGTGCTGTGAGTGGTTGTTTGGCGCGAAGATGGTACCGTTAGGTCCGTCTTTGAATTTCATGAAAGTCCTGTGAAGGATTGGAATTGATTTGAAAATGTTTGAGTGCGGAAAAATGCGAATTTGTGCGTGAATGTACGTTTGGGGTGTGATTGTGTGATTGTGAGTGCAAATGTGTGCACAGAAATTCATGCGAAGGTGTGAAAGTGTCGGAATGGGATCGGGCCAAGTATCATAAGCTCGGGTAGCGATCACGTAAGTCTGCTGCATTTGGCACAGCCGGTACAGCGCAAGTGCCATAACTTTTTGTACGGAGAACACTTATGCCATAACTTTTTTTGGCTCACTTGAGTGCCATAACTTTCAAAAAAAATGATCACCCAAGCGCCACTTTCGAGTTGATCGTGAGGGCCCGAAATCGCTGCTTTTCCGTCAAACGGTGACCTTCCCGGGTGAGGCGAGCACCACCACCTTGAAGAGGGGTGTCGGTGAATTATTCCATGGCCTCGTCTCGCCTTTATTTCCGTTTAGTTTTTGGTTGATTTGTTGTAAATAAAACAGTCGCCAACAAATTTCGAGCCAATTTGTGTGACTACGGCATTTTACCTTCACAACCGAGGCTAAACGGAAATTTTGAAACGAACGGAGGTCTTGAATGATTCACCGACACCCCTCTTCAAGTTGGTGGTGCTCGCCGCCCGGAAGGTCACCGTTCGATCGAAAATGCCGCGTTTCGGCCCTCACGACCAACCTTTTGACAAGTTGGTCGAGGGCTCGGAAACCGCGGCTTTTCTCGATCGAACGGTGACCTTCCCGGCGAGGCAGCACCACCAACTTGAAGAGGGGGTGTCGGTGAATCATTCCATGGCCTCCGCTCATCTCGAAATTCCCGTTTTAGCCTCGGTTGACGAAGGTAAAAATGCTTCGAGTCACACAAATTGGGTTCAAATTTGTGTGACTACAAGCATTTTTACCTTCGTCAACCGAGGCTAAAACGGAAATTTCGAGACGAACGGAAGGCCATGGAATGATTCACCGACACCCCCTCTTCAAGGTGGTGGTGCTCACCTCGCCGGGAAGGTCATCGTTTGACCGGAAAAGCCGCGATTTCTGGCCCTCGCGATCAACTCGAAAGTGGCACTTGGGTGATCATTTTTTTGAAAGTTATGGCACTCAAGTGAGCCAAAAAAAAGTTATGGCACTTAAGTGTCCTCCGTACAAAAGTTATGGCACTTGCGCTGTACTTACCCTGAACAGAATGAGTATGTGGGATGAGAATTGTACATGCATGTGTTGCATACGACGAGATTGTGCTTGAGTGCGGGTGTACGCATGATAGAGTCTGGTAATGTTAATTGATGTGCCTGCCATGTGATGATTTGATGTGTGAGAATGTGTGTGTTTGTATGATTGTCTGGAGGTACGTGATAGCCTAGGTTGGATTTAGGGGTGTACTTACTGAGATGTAATCTCATGATTGTTTCAACCAACAATTTTCAGAACCCTGACCTGAGCAATGAACCCTCCACCACCGCCACTAGTACGTTTTGGAGTACTAGTGCACATGGAGTACGATGTGGTAGAATTTCCTATGGGCGATGGGATGACCTGGATTAGACATACTACGACTGTGTATGTAGAGGTAGGATTGCCATTGTGGGAGACCAATGTGTACACAGCTTAGTATTTTCGGGATGCAGATGGGAATGAGTTCGGTCTAGTTAGAGGCTTCGATGTCCCATTTGATTTAGTTGGAGATTGGGATCTGGCCGCCATACCCTCGATAGACGGCGGCGAGGGCGAGCCTCGCCATGGTCGGGCGTTAACTAGTACCGAGGTTAGCTTAGCTCACCGTCCGCACCTGCACCCCACCCAGGGGATACTCCGGGGCTGAGCATGAACCTGAACCTGAAGCGTCGCAAGCTGAGGTTGATCCGATGGATATAGACTTAGAACCAATTCCTGAGGAAGAACCCGGTGAAGTGGAGCCTGTAGGGGAATCTGAGAATAATCCTACTGAGTCTGAAGAGCTAGAAGAAGAACCGGAGTATATACTCCCGTTTGAGGAGTACATGGATCCCAACTTTGAGCCTGAGTTTCATTTCTGGGATGTACTAGCTGAGGATGGTCAGGATGAGGTTCCAGCGAAATCGGGTGACATCAATCACCCAATTGTGATTGTGGTGGAGCCGGAGTCCTCGGGAGAGCAGACGGTTCGAGAAAGTTCAGAATCGGAGAACGAGGAGTCAAATTCAGAATGGACGTCGAGTAAGGGGCGTAGGGGCTAGGGTGTCTGTTTGAAAGCCAGACTTTCGAGGAGGACCATTTTTTAGGATGAATGCCAGGTCATCGATCCCTTTTGATTTTGACGATTAATAGTACGGTGTGCACTGTTGTAGTGAGGTTTGTAAAATTGTGAATATTGTGGTACAAGTTTGAACAAGAAATGAAAATGTATATTCTCCCAAATTCTCCCTAGTTTCAATTGTCAGGATGTTTTATGGTTTCCATTGCGAATTTAAATCTCTGATGATTGTATGAGGTCGGCGATACCCTGGGATATCGTACTGTTCGACCGTAGGCGGGATGTCGCGGGCTCGACGGGGTTGCGAGGCGTGATAGGTAATATCTACTCCACTCGGACATCCTCACATAGCCTCAAATATGGAACAAACAGAGTTTCGATTCAACTTGAACCTCGAAGATAGCGGACAAAAAACAAACGGATGGAATGTTCTCGTACCATTTGAGTAATTTCGCCTTTATGGCCAATACCGTCATATGAGACATGGGCTATACTTCATTATCTCCAGCTTGGTTTGTTCTTTTTGTAGGACATAATTAACACGAGCTTATCATTATCTCGTCATTTAGTAAAGTATTTTTGCAGGAAGTTTTAGTACCTCTAGCATTATTCTTTCTCAAAGAAACGCTATTGGGTCTGGAGAACCTTTCCACTTATCAACTAACAACAATTGAAAATCGTTTCTACAGATGTTATCATTTAGCCTTTTCTTTTTAATATTTCCCCCTCTAGCTCGATAATCGTCGTTATGTTGAAAAAATTTGCTTTTGAACAAATCAAAATGGTGGTTGACCAAAGAAAAAACGAATCAAAACGGTGCTCTAGAAGCGAAGCATAGGTTTTGGTTAACATCAACATTCACTATCAACATCAAATGAATGTTTAGGGCTTATACTATCCCAACTGCTTAAAATAAGTTTGTTATATACTTGATTCATCATGGTAGCATTTCAAATGCTATATAGCTTAGAACACACAAGATATAGAGTATAGATTTTGAACACTTGCCCATCGAATACCGATTTTTCCACACCTCTCGAATTGTTAATAATATATATATATATATATATACATATATATATATATATATACATATATATCGTTGATCTTGACCTGTGTGAGGACACGCCCAACTTTGTCTTCAGGTCATATGTATATATGTGCATGAATATCGTCATGCCCTATTTCATATCGTTGATCTTGACTTATGTGAGGACGCGTCCATCTTTGTCTTCAGGCCCGGCCACTACGATTCCATATTGATTTGAAGCAATTGCTACGAAGGTTTCAGAATAGATTGTATAATATCTTCTAACCGATGATTGAGATTGGAGTAGATGTGGCCAACAACGAAAGGAAACAATAGAATCTTCGAAGTTGATCTTTTCCAACAGCACCTTTGTGTCCCCGGTCAAAGTGCCTTTGCTTGACGAGCTGGAACAATGTGCTGTGTTTTCTTTTCAGAATTTTATTATAACGTCTATTATAACAGGTGATTTCATTTTTAGTAATCGATGGCATTCACGTTTTACTTAATCTAAATCTTTATCAATGTGTTTTTTAATCCTAAGCATATGAGATTTTAATAATATATACATATCGACATGTAAATTCGCTTATATTTAATATTTGTAATATTTAAATTTCAACGGGATAGTTTAAAAAAGTGGTAATTTTTTCTGACTTACACGGATTGACCAAGAGCAAAGAAGCCTAGTGGGCGAGTGCTAAGTGGAATGGGAGAATATAATATGGTAAATCAAGGACGACCACAGAGTCTCTTGAGCAATAATTTAATATAGTAAGAATTCTGAAAAGAAAAATAAGAACTTACGAATTGAATGATTGCTGTTCAATGGATCAATTATATTTTGAACTCCTAAGTAGAACAATGACCCCAAATTTTGATTTTTTAATTGGCTACTAATCAACTAATAGAAAGTTAGTAACCTAGTAGATTTAAAAGTAAATGATTTCTAGGTACAAGTGCATTGAAAGCTCTAGCGCAACAACTCAAATTCCATTTAGCTTCCGTTGCGCATTCCTATTCCAGGACTTCAATCGCCTATTCTCCCCAGCTTGCACGAACCCGCACAAAGTGGATCAGCCACAACACCGCTGAGTAAACACACAAGCTATTGTCAGGCTCATAGTTTTTCCTATTCCGATTACATGGCTGGTGAGTCTTGCCTGTAATCTGACATAACCACCGGTGAGAAGCTGTTTCGGATTAGTCTTAACAATATGTTCGCTTCTCCGGCAGCGCATGCCCCTCTTCATGGCCGCTTTTACAAGAGCGCTGTCAGACAAGACTCAACAAAGTTTATGGCCTTTTCCGATGTAAAGGCGATCTCTCCATGAATGAGTGCGCCAACTGCAGCAGCAATGCCACTGCAGAGGCACGGCACGAGTGCCCAAATACTAAAAAGTTCACCATCTAGACTTGAAAATACTCACTAAAACAAATTATCTCAATTCCAATTAATTCCAAATCGGTTTCTGGTCAATCTTTTAGGATTAATGTAAAATCTTACAATGTCAAAATGGTGTGGATCTTAACCACTAGAGGTTGCCCCAGTGACCACCCTTCTCACATGAGAAGGGAGAGGTGGAGAGTTCGAATCCTCACTTTCTCGAGGGGATTTGGGGTGGGGATATTTAGTTTCAGATATGGGTTTCGATTTTCATACTCCGCAAGGAGGAAGGGCAAAAGTCTAAGAGTAAATTGAGAGTTAGAGTAAAACAAGACAAAAAAAAATGGTGCGGAAGAACTGTCCTTTTTAAGTTTAATAACTATTTGAATTGATTTGGGCAATTACTAAAAGTATACCTTATTTTTTACCCAATGTCCACTTACATACATCCACTTTTAAAAGTACCAAACACACATACATGAATTTCACTTTTGGAAATTACTTTGCACCTTCACATAAATTATTCTCATGTCCCTATTTACAAAAATACCATTTTTTTTCCTAATAACACCGATCCCCGAATTCTAAATTCTCACATTAACACTCAAAATCAATTAAAAACCTAATCACAAAGCCTAAGCGTGACCTTAAAATCATTATGCGAGGAGGGGCCATTTGGTTTTTTTAATATGAGGTTGTATTTAGAGGTATGTGAATGATATTTGCAAGGATAAAAGTGTGTAAGTGGCATTAGGTTAAAAGTGAGGGTATGTTGAAACAAATTTGCATTTTAAACTGTAACATCCCAAACTCCTTAGAGCTCGTGACATACCTCTATGGTCGAATATCGCGACGTCCAAGGAAGTTGCTGACAAATAGCACATCTGAGATATAATGCATCAGCGAAAGTCACAAACACCCAGACAATAATTAACTAGGGGTAAAAGAGAAAATATACATCTATTAACGATATAAACTTATGCAACATCTGCCATTTACGATCCATATAATATACATGCACACTGAACTTCTAAACCGTACACCACCGATATCAAAAAGGATCGATAGCCTGGGTACCCTAACTAGCAAAAATGGGACAATTCAAAAGGCCTTCGCTCAACCCCTAAACTAGCATCTACGCCTCTGGATGGCGTCCACTCTGAGTCCGACTCTCCAGAACCCGAGTCTAATTCCCACTAAGCCGCATTTTCTTCCGAGGACTCGAAGTCTGCCTCGATCTCAATCGAGTTGTCCTCATTACCTGACTCTAGTGGAACCTCAATCTGCTCCTCCTCATCAAACTCCTTTTTTGGCTCTTCCTCTGGCTCATCCTCAGGTTTCTCTTCTAGTTCTAACTCTAGCTCTTCTTCTGGTTCGTCTTTAGGTTCTTCTTCTGGTATTACCCCTAGATCCACTTCCATAGGATCATACCCTGCCTGTGACTCTTCCGGCTCCAAGTCAGGCTCAACCACTGAAGGTTCAAGTACTACAGGTGTAGGCTGATGTCCGGACTATGCTAGACTAGTTTCCAGACTAGTCATCTCACCATCGGGAGGGGATATGGCCGATGGATCCCAATCTCCCACTCCGTCAAAGAAAACATCAAACCAACGAATGGGGCCAAACTCGTCCATCTCATCCCGAAATATTCAGGCGATATAGGTGTGGGCCTGCCAAAGAGGTTGCCCTATGTCTACCCAGACTACAATAGTATGCTTGATCCAGGTCAAATTATCGTCTATTGAGTATTCTACAATATTATGGTCGGTGTGCATCGGAATCCCAAAACGCCGCGACTGTGGTGACGACGGTGGAAGGTTCATTGCTCAGGCTAGGATTTTGAAATTGTTTGGTTGAAACAACCATGAGAATACATCTCAACAAGTACACACCCTAAACCCCACCTAGGCTAACACGTACCTCCAGACAAGTTCAAACACCATAACACTCAATTAAGCACATCACAGGCACATAATTGCACTTACCTGGGCTCTTGATACGCGCAATATGTAGGTTAGTCTCAAATATATAATTTTCAACCACATGCACATTCCAAATTAATATCATGCCCGAAACACAAATCGAATACATGGCCTTTTCAGTTCCGCATTCCACACACTCGTTCATACCTCATCACACTATTTTTCACTTGACTCTTTAGTGACCCACGTAATAGTACCACCTCAGGTCCACTGTGACCATCTCATATTCACAACACTTCTTAACCCGCGTAATGGTACCGTCTCAGACTATGTATCTTGCTTTCATAATGGTACTGCTTCAGGCTTAACATCCACCACCTACGGCACAACTCGCGTTGAAGTACATGCCTCAGGTTGACAGTTTTTCGGTAGTACCGAGCATATCTCAATTTCACAACATTTCTTAGCCCGCATAATGGTACCGCCTCAGGCTCAACATCCATCATTTACGGCACAACCCGCGTTAAAGTACACGCTTCAGGGATTCTCGTGACCATGTGCACGACACATCACGCAATTTCTCATTCATTCACTCGCTCAAATCTCATGCGAACATGCCCAATTATCAACCGATCCAATTCAGCCCGCGCACACATGAATCCTCACACATTTCATACATTCGGGCATTAATCAAATGCATTCAAATGCATCAAATCCAACCATTGCAATTCAGCCTACATATTAAATATACAACCATCATACAACATGCCATTTTCACCATAAAAGTAAAGCACAACAATCCCGGCACTACACGACAATTTCACACAAAAAATTGCCGAATCCAATTACCCATTCTACGCGCCAAACAACATTTTTCATCATTCAAACCAACCAATTTCAGCCCTTATTTGGCCTCTAATTTTCTACCAAAACATTCCGATTTCGTCCCTAAGGCCCCTAATCCAAAACAACCCTTAAACTACACTAAACAACATCTAAATGAGTCCATTAATACCCGATATCCTAAATAGGGTTTAGGACGCCACTTACTTGAAATCCTAGGCTAGCTCAGGCGAGAGGGGAGGGCGACAAGGTGGCGGAAGCAGCTGCCATGTGCTAGCCTGGGCATATACGGCGGAGATCAACAACGGCGGCGACGGCTTGGCTTGGCCGGTTTGTCTCGGCCACGATGATAGAGAGAGCTTGGCCAAGAGAGAAGGAGAGAGACGGTGGCGTGAGAGTAGGGGGTAAAAGCCACGGTGTCGAGGCCGACGGTGGTGACCGTGCGTGACGCGCGGTCTCCGAGCGGGCGCGCGCAAGCAAAGGCCCAAGGGGGAGAGGGGAGTCGATCGGCCGGGAGGGAGAGAGAGGGTGAGCCAAGAGAGGGAGAGAGAGAGAGAGAAAAATAACTTATAAACTAAGAATTGTCCCCCTTTTTGTGAAATGACCATCTTGCCCCTTTCTCTATTTTTCAATCAACGGCTGAGATTCGTTCTTATCTTAAGATTATCAACCAAGATCAAATCTTTTCCAAAAATATCCAAGGGTAAAATGGGAATTTCACAAAAATCTAAGGACAAAATTGTCCAAAAATTGTCATTTCTAAAGTTAAGGTGAAATGACCAAAATGCCCTTTTCCATTTACACTTGGCCTTAATAAAGCTCCAGGGATAAAACGGTCATTTACCATTTTTCGTCGAAATTCAGTTTTTCCGAAGGATTTGGACAATTCTAAAGCTGACTAAGCTAATAATAATGTCGTCCAAATGTTCTGTCATGACTTTCTAAATTTCTAAGGCCCAACTTGATCTCTATTTGATGACTGAACTTTAAATGACGTAACTGGAGTGTATCTCAGACTAACGGGTGGCTTTTAGGAAAATTCGCATATTCGACCCTTGACTGATACTAAATCAAGCCATATGTAAGTTCACCCGGATCGTGACGACCTCGGTTGTCATGTAATCGCAAGGATCAATCATTAGTTCCGACAGTCACGAATGTTTTGTATAGGTTTAGGGTCATTCACCAATTCATTTTGTGGTCAAACGGAATCACCCATGATTTACTTGTATGATAGCGGCGAGTTGACCCATAGCTATCCTTAGATCGGCCTACATTGGCTTAAAATATCACCTCGACAATTCTATGGTCAAAAGTCAATTCACGATTGAGTTTTTTTGGTCGCGCGAATTTAAGTCCCTAATTATCCTTTCCTTAATGGTTAGTATCCCAGGAATGATTAGTTCCGAGCGAGATCTAACTACAAGTATGTCCATAAAATCGTCCATTTCATATATCCCAAGTGGGTCAAATTTCAAAATGTCACATAAACATTTATATGTTTTTGTACTCATTTAGACTTATTTTTCTTTTATTTCCAACACACAAACGTATATGCTGTTTTGCTATAGCTAGTACATATAAAAAAAGGGAAATTAAAAACATAATTGCTTAATCATATAATTAAAATATTTGTACTTCGACACATCACAATTTAACACTCTCGCAACATAGCCACAATATAGCAACAGCTGTACCAAATAAACTCTAAGCCTATAGAAAAGATTGAGATTACATCATGCTTTTGAAATCGACATCCTACCCTGATCTTTTTCTATGGCTATGACATCATATACCTATCAATTTTTTATTAGTAAAAGATTATACTCTAGCTCCATTTTACTTTATTTAACTAGTGGGTTGATGTAGTTGTCTTGTTCAGAGTGCTGATGATCATATAGAGTCATTCTCTAGTCTCGCAAACAATCAATGTTTTAGCAATTGCTAGGCCTAGGATAACCATAATTTCATAAAATAATTGGGAATTTATATTTCAAAAAACTCGCAATCTTAGGTTTGATTCTTACTCAATATAACTATTTTGAGCTATATCTTAAAACTTAAACCTCACGAATCTCCTAGCATCAACATACATATAGATAACATGTCATTGACCAAATTGAAAAATAGACTTAGTTTGATGCATAAAAATTGGCTCCACATATGAGCACTACACAAAAAAATAGTAATGGCTAGGAGTATTTGTAGTATGATTTAACTAACTTGTGATCTATTTTCTACTCAAACTATAACAATTTTGATTGGAAACTAATGTGCTATGAATTTGTTTTGTTATTGGTTTGATTGAATAAATATTAGCTTTAAGCCTACCCAACAATTATGCAGAAAAACTTTATATCTATGCAATCTCAAAGCTCATATTTCCAATGTCAAACAAGCAAAAACAAGTACCTCAATACTTCGGGAATATTGCCAAAACAATCCTAAACCTATTGTAATTGTGACAATTCAGTCCTAAACCTTTTTTTCTCAATTGAGTCATCAACCTTTTGTATTTGTGCTAATTTAGTCCATTTGATCAATTTTAGTCCGACAGCGTTGATGTTGATAATTTTCAATGATATTTTAATATATTTTGATTTATTTATTCATTTTTCCCCTTTTTTTTCTTTTCTTTCTCTTTCTTTTTTTTTCGTCCCTTCATCTTCAACCTCTAGCTGGTGACTGGCTAAAGGCAAGGGCCAGTAAAGTTGGCCCCGCTGGCTGCTGAAGCCATTGGCGAGGGTGAGTTCGAGCCTCGCCCAACCACTAGCATCGCCCTTGCTAGTAGCCAGAAGGGTCGACCTCGTGCTTACCTCTAGCTAATCACTGAGTTTGGCAACTGGCTAGAGGTTGAAAATGAAGGGAGAAAAAAGAAGAAAGAGAAAGAAAAGAGAAAAAGAGGAAAACAAATAAAAAAATGAACAGATAATTCAAAAAATTCTAAAATATTATCAAAATTTGTCCATGTTAGTGCTGACTGCTAGCGCCATGTCAGTACCGACCGATCAAAATTGGTCTAATGGACTGCATTAGCACAAATGCAAAAGGTTTATAACTTAATTTATACAGAAAAAGGTTTAGAACTGAATTGACACAATTGCAATAGGTTTATAACTATTTTGGTAATTCTCCCTTCATAAATCTGTCGCGACCTCCCCGTGACGACACCGCCGCCTAAGGGGCTTGGCTAATAGATTACTAAGTTAAACCTAACTCGAGCTCTCCCAAGCTCATACCAATTCGCGACTTAAGTTTAAGTTATTAACATGGGAATCAATTTCACTTAGGAGTCGCCACTAATCGATTTTTGGTGAGTCGATTAAACACCTAAGTACAGCACGGGAGAAATGCTTCACTTCTGCGAACTAGAAATTTAGTGGGTACGGGGACTTGATTACACTAATTAACAAGTTAGTGCTCTTTCGGTACCTAATCTTTGTTCAATTCACCACCTAACATGTTCTCGCTAATCGGGAGTCTCAACATTCCGTTCCTAACTAAGCTAAAGGAAGCAACAATTAATATCTAAACCTAGACATGCATAATCAACTACATGCGAGGTTAAATTAAATGTGCAATTCAAAGTGTGTGAACCGAGCAACGTGCAATCAAACATGACACTGATCATATAATAAGGCAAGAAAATCCAATTTCAAAACCCAAATAAAACTTCTGATTTTTTTTAAGAAAAAAAAATTTTAAAGATTTTTTTTTGAAATTTTTTTTTGAAAAAATAATAAATAATAAAATGAAATTCGAGCCTTTTTTTTTTATAAAAATATATATTTTTAAAAAAATTTGAAAAATATATTTTTTAAATATTAAAATAATATAATATTAAAATAAAATAAATCGAATCCGGGTCGGATCTCCATGTTCGACCCGGATCGGGACTGACCCGGGCACGTCGGCCCGGGTCCGCCGACGAACCGGGCTCATTTGTTGAGCTCGGACTAATTTTTTGAAATCAATTTTTTAGAGAAAGGCCCAGCCCGAAATATTTTTTTTAAACAAAACAAATAATGGCCCAAAGCCCATTAAAAATAGAAAGACAAAAAAAAAACAATTTAGCCCAATTTTCGAACTCGGCCCACGCGCAAAAAGCCCAAGACCTAATAAAAACCTAATAAACCTAAAGCCAAGCCCAACACCAAAAAAAAAATCCTACATGGTTGTGACCGATGAACTCGACCAGACGGGAAACCCTACCCGGCTCACTCGACCAGGTTCGCGGCCTCCACACTGCACCTAGGGCCTTGTCTTGGCTGGCCAAGCCGCCGTGACGGGCCTCCTCCGAGCACCGGCCTCCACGCCGGTAGTTGCACCTCGAATCGGCTGCCCGAAACCCCGTGGGCGGTGGGCGATCCACCAGGTCCTGCCACCGTGGCGGCCGTTGGTTGGATTAGGAATCGTCAGAGCCTCGATGCGAATAAAAATGAGGGAAATGGGCTTTGGAACTCCTCCTCCCTTTCTTATGCCTGAACCATGCTAGATGGCCATGTCATAATACGTCGTTTGACCATCCGACACTCCCAAAAACACCCCAGAAAAGAGACAAAGAAAACTTTTGGTTGTCCCCACTTCCGTCCAGACGGTTGGAAGTGCACGGCAAAAATAGGAGATTAGGCTCGATCGAGGTTCAAACGACCTCCAACCCTAAATCGGATTCGCAACCGGCGAGTAGCAACATGTTAAGCTTTTTGTTTGAAAACCGCTGTCGATCGTATCGAATCTGTCTCGAACTTTCTCTAAAACTTGGTCCTTCAAACTTCTCCTCAGAACTTTAAAGTCGGCCGAGGTCTGGGTCGGGCTCGACCGATCGCCCGATTCGCACCGGGTGAATGCCTTGGTCTCAAGGTTCGTAGTGTTTCGAACCTTCCCCACTTTAAAAAAGAGAGGAGGGAGAAAAAGAAAATAAAAGGGAAAAAGAAAATAAAAATAAAAATGGGCTGTACCAAAAATAAAAAGAAGAGAAAAAGAAAGAATGGGCCGACGAACCCGGCCCGAGATCCCCTCTTTTGTTTTTTTTAAGGCCCTATTAATGCAAGTGTGCCTAATGTCTACATGCCTTTAATGAAAATATTTTTTGTTTAGTGGTTTTAAAAAAGTTAAACCCTAAAAGTTTTTATGTGATAAAACCCTAAATGAGTTGGGCAAAATTTAGGTGTCAATAAAATTCATAACAAGTATTTAAAATCCAACATAAGCAAAGGATATTGTACTTTTTTATTCATCATGACAATAAATGCTCCTATGACTACATAACTGAAGAAAAAGTAGGATGTGGTACAGTTGATAAATCAAGACGACAATTCATGCATAGGATAAGGAAAGAAGTAGTCCGCAACAATTCAGTTTATTAAATTTACGGGTATAATAACAAGAGTAAATAGTTGACTAGACCCGAATTAATTAACTAAGGATTTTATAGGTTTTAGAGGGTCTACATCGAATCTTCAAATATGTGACAGTTATTGGATCAACGGATTAAATGTTAGTTCTAGACTGTGGGTTAATAACTTTTTCGTGTGTAGAGATGATTCATACATAAGTTACGAGAAGACACATACACTTACAATCGGATACAATTGGAGAATTGTTTGTCATGTTGGCTGATGTGAACAAAGTTATAATATAAAGGTCCACTACTTCGATGAAACTAAGCAAAAGGGGCATGCCTAAGCTTAAGATATAGACATTCGTCAGTAATCTGCCTTGGCTTGAAATGTCATACTTTTAGCCTAGTTATGGAGGTAAGACATAAGCTTTGATTTGTCTATCTCATCTTGTATGAAGTGGAAGAGAAGAACCTGCTCTTTTTTATCTCTCTCACTTCTATAGCTCACATTGTTGACACCTGATTTTTAGCCGACGCGTCCTAAAGGTAAAATCTTGATGTTAGGGCTTTTAATCATGACAGAACCCAATCCTCAACTAAAAAGAGTCATTTGGCATATAAATTAGCATTAGTTATTCATTTTCTAGCTTTTTGCATTTCAATTTTAAAAAGTCAAAGAGTTGACTTTTTAGTCAAATTTTGACCAAAAGTCAACCCAAAGTCAAAATTTGGTTTTTTTGCATATAAAACCCCCAAAATAGTGTCAATTTCACTTCTGCACAATCAATTTTCAAAAATTTCAAAGTTTGATCCATTAATTGATATTTTAGTATATAAGTACTAAAATGTTGACTTTTGATCAACACTTTTTCCAAAAAAATTCTAAAATTTCAAAACCCCTAAATCAACTCATTTTCAGCTTAATTTCACTTTGGCATCATCAATTTTACAAAAATCGGTTTAGAATCAACTTTTCCTCAATTTGCGGAATTTGGTTCAAACTGGCCAAAAATGAAATTACTTCATTTCTAATCATTTTTTAGGATGATTTCCTTTATGACATTTGATATAGAGGTTGTATTATATTCAATTTTGAAAACAATTTTGTAATTCCAAGCCAAGCGAAAAAAACCCCAATTTAGGCCATAATCAGTGATTTTGATCAATTTTTCATGATTTGCGCATTAAGACACGAATGAGGCTAATTCTTATATAAAATCCAAATTCGAAATCAATTTTGGAAAGATTCACATGAATTTGAGCCAATTTGATTAGTTTAGTGATCCAATAATTGAGAAATCTAAGAATAATTGATCTAATTAATGCAATTCAACTTGACTTATTATAGACTAACATCCAATTTGATGAATTGAGGCTCAATTTGACTAATTGGACTTCAATTAAATTCATTAATTTAGCTTGGTCATGTAATTTAACTCAAATCAAAGAACAATTGGGCTAAACAAGTTAAATTGGATCAATTTGTGCATGAATTTCAAATTGGTTCAATCCAATTTAATTGAATTCAATATTAATTAGGTCAATCAATCATGATAGGGATTAAATTGCACAAAGTTAGAACAAATTGGGCCAAGAATGGAATCGGTTCAACCCAGTCAAACTCGGGTAAATCGGTCTAATCTATTCAAACCGGTTTGACTCGAATTAAACCAATCCGATCAAACCGGCCATTTTCCGATCGAAAATCCGGCAGCTGGCAGTCCATTCTGACTAACCAAGGCTGGCCACATCCCTTTAAGCCTAAAATGACAAAAATGCCCTTAAATGAAAAATTACAAAAAATGCCCCTAAGTGAAATTACTAAAATGCCCTTCCTTAAGGATTAAGCGAATTACTTTGGGGTAAGCAAATTAATCATAGCCATTAATTTATAATTGATCATGTCCATCCATAATGCCATGTCATCTATCCTTAGCCCTTAAGGAATATTCTTAATCACTAAGGATGCATTTTAGGTCATTAGTTCGATTAAAGGGCTAGGATTCAAAGTTGGGGAGGTATATAAGCTTTTTTCCTTCAAAATTGGATAAGAACATTCATTTTTCAGATCTGATTTTTTCTCTCTCTTCTCTCTCCCTCTCTCTCTATCTCATGTTCTCTCCCTCTCTATTCTTGGCTCGGAGCTTTCCTTGATCACGCTAGCCACTTACCAGCTGATTTCTGGCGCACCGCCGCCACTCTGGCAACCCCCCGAATGTCACGAAGCTAGTGGCAAGGCCAGCCACAGCTGCTGGTGGCTGGAGGTCCTCCGATCAGCTTCATCTCTCTCTCGGTTACATCACCGGCAACCAAGCCGGTGATTGATTCAGCCGGCTTCTCTAGTGATTCCGGTGATCTGATGGTCCCTCTTACAGTCTTGAGCCATCTAGCGGTCTTCCTTGGCATCCTCACGTGGCTGTGGTGGCCAGCCTCCCTCTGAATAGCCACCGGATCGCTTCATTTTACTCGATGTTCAATTAAACGTTCATTTGTGCAAAACCGAGTCGATTCTCACTTTAGCTTGTACACTGGATTCTCATAGGTTTGTTGAGCTGTCTGAGGCTTCTCCATGCTGTCCTTGAGCTGAATAAAGAGACCGGATCACTCGATTGTGCATCAAAGTATCGTTACACAAGGTGAGTTCAAATCTATCATTCTCGGATCTTGATAACCTGACTACTTGTGATGATGATTTGACTTTGAAAATGTTGGAATCTGGTGAAGTGATCAACTAGAGAGTCATAGAATACATCTTGAGATTCGATTTGATATGCTGCATGCCTTAAATGGATGTCGTTTGCTAGGTCAAAACTCCTTCGAAAGTCGAGATCAGTAGTTGGAATGAGAATGTTGTATTCTGTTCTTCTGTGATACTGAGTCACTTTGTTCGGTTTGACGCTTTTTCTGATTTTCTGAGTTCGTTATTTGAGAAAACTTCCTCCTGGAAGTTGTCAAGCACATTCATATCTGTTCACTGTAAACATTTCATAAAATTCCAAGCATGTTCGGTTAGGACGATTAGCAACGGCATCTAGGCATAGTTCTAGTGACAAATGAGTTTTTGAATGACCTTCATGTGTTCTTTGATTTTTATAAATTTTTGCATTCAAAAATATGAAAACATTTTCTTCATAAAAGTTCACATTGAGATAAAGATCTTTCCATTGACACAAATTTTACCAAATTCTGAGTTCATTTGGATTTTCAAAGGAATTTTTATTATTTAGTCAATATCTGTGTTTTGATCTGATTTTTCTTTCTTTGAAATCCAAAATGTGTTTCTCCGAATTTGATAAGCTTTGAGTCATCTTTTGCGAAAAATAAAAACTACAAAGTTGTTCATTAGGGCCTTATTATGTAGACTGGAAATTTTGAGGTCCTAATAGCAATTTTTATGGGGTCAATTTGATAAAAATCTCAGATAAGGTCCCCTCCGGCTTAAACTTGATTTGCAAACGAGTCCTCGGTGAAAATCGAATTTTATAAAAACTTGGAGGGCTTTTCAGAAAAAACTCAAAACATGACAACTGTCATACACGAAGAATCTTAATTGCCTAAAAATTTTGGTGGGATTTTGATAACAATCATTAATTTTCCTGCAATTTTTCTTAATTCAAATTCAAACCGGGTCCAGACTATCACCGAGGGTAGAATTGTATTTTTCGTGAAAATCGGTGAGGAAATAGAAAAAGTGGTCTTCTTGACTTTTTATTCTCATGACATAAGCTTTGTAATGACACATGAATCACTTCATTTTGACATCATTAGGTTGATTAATCATACCAAAATAGAATGGGTCCGAATTTAGTAACTAATGATTGATTAAGTAGTCCTCTTGTGAGGCCCATTTCTCATTGCTTGATTGGTTGAGAAACACGGGCCCATGGACCTGAATGCATGCTTTACTCATTGCTATGCATGTGTTTGTTAGATGTATGTTACGCTCGGTGCCTGTTCGGCGGGTAGCCCATTATGATCACTTAAAACCCGACTTTAGGGGTTAATCGATATGAGTTGCCATTTTGTGAATGTAAATGGTAGACTATTATCGTTAACCATTAATCAAATAATGTTAGATGATTAAGTGGGTGGGTGAATCGAAATGCATGTAAAGCAAAGGCCGATCCCGAGGCCCATGTTGGATTAGTGAATTGTTTGCATCTTTACATTTATTTGGTTGTTCCTTTGTGCATTGTTTGTCGTGAATACATTTTATGGATATAAACACCGACACCCGAGAGGCGATCCATAGAGCCAAAATTGTAAAAGACGGAGACGATAGACCGATGTCTAATCCGGGTCTCAATTTATATTCAATTCATTCGTTCCCGATCATATCTCGGGTTTTCAATTTGTGTTGTAATAAAGACTCAAAAGTTGTGGGTTTTATTTTCTCGCACTTAGAATTAGGTCATCTTTTTAATACCTTGAGTAACTTTGCACAATGCTTTTCAATACAATTGTTTGTTTCTTTTCTTTCTAGACTAAGGTATGATTAGTGTAGAATCTTAAATGAAAACACAAAAACAAGATGCATGATCACCTAGTGGACCAAGACTTAAAATCTTAATTGTTTGTGCTTGATGTTTATGTATATAAGGCATGACTTTTTGTCAGTATCCTTCACTTCCAACATCCTATGAATCTGGATTTAATCCCAAACCATCGAAGTGGTATAACTCCTAAAAATAAAAAACATATGTTAAGAAAACCCTCATAATAGATTTTGAAGTTGACAAAACTATCCATGTATGTCATGTAAGTTTGATAAATATCTTGAGGTATTTTGATTTAAAAAGTTATTCTTAGAAGATAAGCATATGGCAATCTTAATCTTGTCCAGATTAAGGAACTTACTTCAAGTAAATGAGGTTCAAACTTTATACTAGAGATGAAAAACTTTAGATTCAAAGAACTACTTATTTTCCTATCCTAAAATGTAAGTCTAGAACTCAACACAAGTTTGGAATGTGACACAAGTTCAGAACATAAATAACAGCTAGTAATTTGGCTTGAATTTAGCATTTAGAATGAATTGATTGACTCAATCTTGAAGATTATTTTTACAAAGAAAATTTGAAATGAAAAATGTCTTAAATAATTGGCAAATCAATCTTAAGACAAGCTACTTTCTAAACGAAAAAGCTCTATTTCTATAAACCAATACATTGATTGTATGGATGATCATAATCAATGAAGATTTAGATTTTGTGCCTTAATGGCTACTCAATCTTCTTAATGCAAATTTGTCCAGTGTGGAGATTGGAAGATAATCTTCTAAAGATTGTTCAATGGCCAGATTGAAAGTGGATGAGTACAAAAGGAGAATAAGGCGCTAAGAAGCAGGAGCAAGAGACAAAGTCTAGAATCGACAATTTCAAAGTCTGAGTGTACTTCATACATATATACTTGTCTTCAAGTGTGCAAAATTTGTTTTTTTGATAACCCAGGAAGTACTAAAAGAGTGATTAGGGTGAGATAGCCAACACCTATTATACACCTTACGTGTTATCAACATAATTGTAATATCTTAATTGATCATCTAGTAGAATTCAAAATTTGTGATCTCGAGAGTAGTACTAAAAGAGTGATTTATGAAATAGTAAGACCTATTATACACTGAGTGTTATACATCTTGTAATATCTTAATTGATTTCTAGTAGAATCCAGCTAGTTAAAGTTATAGGCTTGATCTAAGCAGAATCACTATACATCTTGTGTGCAGATTTTCTCATCTCTTAAAGTTGCTTCCAAAGATTGTTTAAAATCTGAACATTGTACTTTAAGTTCAAACTTTGTTCTTGATCTTTTGAATTCCGCTTTAAATTTGTCAATAATAGTTAAAATCACTTATTTACCCCACTCTAGGTAATTCTTGCTAGCTTGATGTTTGTAATTTTGATTATCTGAAAACCACAACAAAGACAAAAAAACAATGCGTAGGGCACATTGATTACCTATTTTCTAAGGTCATCGTGGGTACGGCTTGGTCATAGAGACCTCGTTTTTTGAGAATTGGTTCAATTTGCTTCTTGATCTCTCAACCTCATATACCCTCGAACCATAATCCTGTGTGGATGACATATCAAATTGAATGGTGTTGTGCATGAAGAATGCGGGTCTCGACGGCACATGGAGAGTAACCGAGTGGTTGTTAAGCATGTGGAGGACTGAGGCAATCGTTGGCCGGCTAGCCGCATTTTCTTGGACACATAGTAAACCAATGTGGATGCACCTCTCAATTTCAGTACTCGAACTAGAAACTATAGAGGGATCAATGATGTTCGATATTGATCCTTTGCTCCAATTATTCCAAACCTGCAAACATCTAACAAACATTGAGCATATTGATCTTTGGAATATTATGCAAAATGGGAAGGTATGTTCTTATACTTACATAGCTTATCAAGATCTCCATGTCATTGTTCATGCGGTGATTGTTCCTTTGACCACTCACAATCTCTAAAACTAGCACCCCGAAACTAAACACATTTGACTTGATTGAGAAGTTTCCGTTCATCACATACTCTGGCATTATGTATCCGCTGTGCATCACAATAAGTCCACCATATTAGTTCTACTGTTTGCTTTGTTCTTTTGTTAATCATTAGCTCTAGGAGGTTGTGGCACTTACTAGGTCCCCATGATTTGGTTTATCTCTGCTTGAGTTTGGTCCAACTCAGACAGCCTTGCCATAATTAAATCCGATATCTTAGGATTCATGTCTGAGTCCAACAAAATGTCCTTGGCTTTGAGTTCCCGATGGATGACAAGTCGAGAGTCTTCATGTAGGTAAAGCATCCCTCGAGCGACACCCATTATTATCTTGTGACGCCTATCCCAGTTTAGACTTGCACGCTTCTGGGGATCTACACATGTTGGTGGAATCACATTCTATAATACATCAGTTAATTTGTGAGGATTTGATTTTTCGAATGACCATTCGAGAAACATACCGAATATGAACTGATCAAGGCTTGAATTGGGCACAAACTCGTAAATGAGAAGCTTTTCGACTCCTTCCAGACAGAAACCTAGGAGCCTGACCAAGTTCCTATGTCGTAGCCTAGCTAGTAACATGACCTCATTCTTGAATTCTACTTCCCCTTGGCTGGAATTTTGCGATAGCCGTTTCACCGCGATTTCCTGTCCGTTGGAGAGACCCTGAAATTTCACCATTTTAGGTCCTTGTGAGTATTGATTGGTACATTGAAGCATGAGTATCATATTGATGTCATCTTTGACTATTTGGTTGCTTAAATTGTGAATACAAGAGATTAGTGTATGTGCTTTATTAATTATTACCTTGTAAACAGCACCAAAACTGCCTTGTCCAATCTTTTTGGAATCAGAGAAATTATCCGTTGCCGCTCTAATAGTGCCGAAATCAAATTGCAGTGACTCCTCCGTGATAATTTCAGCCACAACTTCACCTAGAAAGACAAAAACGAGGTCATTTAGAGCGAGCATCATTATCTGTTCATAGTTTCCCTAATTAAAGAGTCAACACCTTTTAGTATGTACAATTGCACGTGCAGGCATTACTAATAAACCCTAAACCCTTAACCCATAACCCTTATAAACTTCTTGGCCTAATTGCCGAAAACGATGCAGCTCTTACTATTTTTATGGTGCAAAAGCATAGTCATTAGTCAACTTCATCATTTCCATGATCTTTTTCAACCTCATGAACGTTGCTGTTGCAATGCAAAAGGATAAAGACTCACCTTCAACATTTTGTCTGGGTTGTTTCTTCTGCCTTTTCACTTTCAGGAGCACGACAGCGCCAATAATGAGTAGTGCAGAAACAATTGTGACAGCCGCAATGATCACAATCCTCGTCGAATTGCTCTTTTCAACTGCAAGAGCAAAGGCACAATATGTTTATGATCATTGCTCACTTCTTACTAAGTAACACACTGGAGAAATTACTAAAGCGCCATTACAACTATGGAAAAGAAATTCATGTTGCAAAGATATAACAAGAACATATACACACCACAAATTACGATGTGAAAAATACATCGCGCCAATCTCCAATAACTAAAGGGAAAGTTATTCAGATTTCTGGATTTTGTCATCCTACCAGTTTTCGTCTAATGAGATTCAGAATATATCACATTATTCTCTAAATTTTTGTTTTTCGGGGTAATTGGTTGCCTTTTCGACTTTGATTTCATTACTTTCATGAATTTCTTATGGAAACCAGAGTAAAGACAGTGATATGGTTTACAGAAACATATGGGACCAAGGTATACATGCGGACTACCGCCATCTGTGACCACCATTGAGTAGGTGATCACTGCTAATAAAAAAACCTCCACTGCACTAAAGATGGTCTCTCTCTCTCTCTCACAGATGACCACGGGGGTAGAGAGAACAACAATCACGGTGGTCTTAGGTCTTTATTATTTATTTATTTGATTATTTTTTCCCATCCTATTTTATGTTCATAAAAAAAACTTAAAATGTCAGAATATGTATATTTCTAAGTATTTTGTCAAACCAAAATATAATATATAAATTTTTTTGAGGAATTTCTTATCGAACTTATAAGTAATAAGAGAGTTTACAGAAACTCCCTTATTAGGTGATGTTGATTTTTTTTTTATTGATTGTTGATCATTTAATACACAGGTCCCATTTGTTTCAACATCTAATAAGAGAATTTCGATAAAATTTCTTAGTATGTCTAACATTGCTAATCAATCTTATTCTGATTAACTTCATTTTCGGACCATCAAACACGATTGAGGCAAGTTTTAGCCTCTCTTTTACTTTGATGACCAGTAATTATCGAACATCTGCTGGTGATTCATGACCCTAGCCTAGACTGACAATCTCAAAAGACAACTTGTGAGCCATGAATGCTGATTCAATGAACTGACCCTGATAGTTGACAAGTAGTCACGTAGATGCATCAAAGATTAAACATATCTTCTTTTCCAGAAAATATGAACCAACCGATACGTTCTTTTTTGCCAAAAAGTATTTATTCAACATACCGATCCAAAAAATAAAAATTACACGATCCACTAAACATATATCAATAAAAAGTCATATGATTTATCGAGCATGTAGATTAAGCTCATATAATTAATTGATTGCGTGAATCTCACGTGAAACCCGGATATTTTTATTGAAAAAAAGAAGACACAAACGCCGTATACCTAACTCCTGAACAAGAGCCAACATACCTGGTGGTGGAGGCAGCACATCTGGCTCCTGCGTTGGAGATGGCGGCGGTGGTGTTGGCGATGGCAGCGGTGGCGGTAGCGGAAGTGGCTCATTGACCGGGTCGAAGAACTGATGATTGGCCTCGTATAGGATTAGGCAACTTGGAACCATGAACCGTCCTCCTGAGAACCTGGAACAGCAATCCTTGATCATCTGGACGCCTATCACTAGGCAGTTGTTGCATTGCTGCTCCGTTAAGTCCGCCGTGCACTGCACCAATGCGTAGATCATGTCAGATCCTGCTGATTCGTTCCCCGATGCATACTTTCTCAGCGAGCCGCCACCTGCCGCCTCAGCCCGCAGACTGTTCAGGAGCTTCCTTAGCACTGCGTCGTATGTGTCTGGGCTCGAGACGTTGTATTTGGTTTTCACCATGTAGTAGGGTTCTGTCGCGACTATGTTGAAGAACGAGGCATCTGAGTACCGGATGATGCAATTATCAGAGTAGAGGAGTGCCTCTTTCTGGAGGGGGCAGAGGCTGCTGATGTCGGAGGCCAAGACATCGAGGCTGGCGCGGCAGGTCTCGGCACTCAAGTCACCGCGGCAAAGGCCAAAGACGTAGAGGGTTAGGGAGGTGCCAAAGACAGCGGCAGAGGCATTGAAGAAGCCGTAGGAGAGGGAAAAGGAGTTGACGGTGGAGATGGAGGAGAGGAGGGTGGTGAGGGTGGTTTGGTAGGTGCTGTTGGCGGTGAAGTTGCCGGTCGAACCACAGTGGGTCACTGGGAATTGGGCGTTTATGGTGGAAGCAAACATGAGAAGAAGCAAGAGAAGGAGATTTGCAGGATCCATTTTTTTTCCTTTGGATGCTTCGGGTCCCTCTTTGATAGAAGTATTACTCAACAGGCTCGGTCCGTAGACAATATGACTACCGTGTTGATAGCGTGGAAAACAAAATGCGGTGAACCATTTTATATAGGGCAGCTGCCATGCCTAGCACGCTAGGCCCAACACGTTATTTGCAGAGTTGTTGCAGAGTTGTCGTGTTTATCAAGGGGCAACGTTCGAGTCTCGAGACACTGTTGACTCCTTTGACTGCGTCTCTGTCTTTTGCGAGTACAATAAGACGACCGACGATTTCCAAGCAATAAGCAATTCAAGTCTCGAAGAAGCATAGACTCTAATGGAAAAGCAAAGTCGAAAAATGATGTGGACACAATATTTTATATTACTTAGTAGTTTGATACGAGGAAACTTCCACTTAAATCTCCTATTCCATAATTTAAAATTAGAAGTTGTTGAATGATTGCTATGGACGGAATAGGATAATCTGATTTGGTTTAATTGAGAAGGACCAAAATGTCTCTTGAGCAATAACTCGAATATAAAAGATTTGGGAAATGAAAAAGAAAGAAGTTGCAAATTGAATGATTGCTAATGAATGGATGAATCGTGCTTTGATCTCCTAACTGGAAGATTGACCCCAAATTTTGATTCCTGAATGGCAATTAACCACTAATGATAAAAGTTTAGGGTTTAGTGCAAAAAAATTACTTTCCCTGGTGTACTTACTTTTTTTTATAACAAAAGTTAGTAATCCTATAAATTTGAAAGTACAAGATTTTTAGGTATTAATGCAATGAGAGTTTTAGTGCAACGTCCCAAATTCAACTTAGCTTCCGCTGCACCCTCCTATTCTAGGACCTCGATCTCCTATTCTCCCCAATCCAGATGAATCTGCACAAATTATTAGTAAATCAACGTCCACGACATGGAGTAAACACATCACCGACTGCGCATGTACTCTATCACTTCTCCTAGAGATCAGAAATGCTAAGAATAATAGATCAAACATTTACTATCATTGATTTATACCATATAGGTAATCCATTGATTTATATAGATGGTTGCACAAGTATGATTCTAAATAGGAAAAATTGTTTAAAAAGTCCTAAACATATTTTACATTTTTTTAATTCAGTTCTAAATTTTTCAATTTTTCCAATTCAGTTTTAAATATTTTCAAGTTTTGCTAATTGAGTTTATTCAGTTAATTTTAACCAGAAATTGTTAACGTGGACGCTGACCATCCTATGTGGCATGGCCGATGCTAATGAGAGGGGCCTTTGCCATCTCAGGCGAGGCAATGGTTGCCCTCACTTAGGCGAGAAAGGGCAACCCATGCCCTCGCCTAAGGCTAGCGACCTCTGCAACCATTAATGAGGCATGATGGGGAGAAAAAGGGAAAAAGAAAAAAGAAAAAGAAAAAAAAAAGAAAAAAAGGGAAAAAAGAAAGAAAAGAAAAGAAAACGAAAAAAAGAATACAAATATATTAAAATTTATTTGCATCAGTACTAGTCGCGTCACATAGGACGGTCGGCGTCAACATTAGTAATTTTGCCAATATTGATTGGATAGAATCAATTGGCAAAATATGAAAATGTTTAAGATTTAATTTGCAAAAATGAAAGGTTTAAAATTTAATCGGTAAAAATTTAATAGGTTAAAATTTTTTTGGACAATTTGAATGTGAAACTCCCAGCACAAAATCCGTCTGTGTTCAAGCCTCTTCGTGTGGCTGATCAAAGAACTTAAAAGTTCTCCATACGTTCTCCGAAGAAAAGCTCGACACGCGGCTTCACACGGAGAGCCTCACTACTGTACTTCTCCCTCGCTGCTATTTTTATATACGAGTCAACAAATCAGCTTTGACCAATCAAGAAAGAATAGATGAAGCCAAGAGTCTCATCTAACGGCAAAATCAGAATCCCTTGTATGCCTTCAGAGGAGTCCCACCAATATGCGGTCAAACTTGACTACTGATCTGTATCCAATTTTCACGGGCCCATTTTGAATTCAAAGTAGGCATATTATACACAGACTCAAACTTGAGAAATTTTTTAATAGCTCCTGATGAGCCGCGGAGCTGTGGACGATTGGCCAAAGAGAGCTAAATAGGTGTTTGTAGTCTAGTCATTTGATATGCAAGATTTAATCAACAAGAAAGAAACAAAAAGGTTGATAGTAAAAGGACAAAGAAGATGAACGGTAAAAGAAAGAAGAAAAAGAAATATATATTTTTTTATAAAATTCAACAAATTACATGAAACAATGTCGTTTTGAGCAAATTTGTTTACGTTAGATCGCCAGCATGCTACGTAAGACAGTCGGCGATGAGTGGACTGCTACATCAACAATTTCCGGTGAAAATGGACGAAAAGGACTTCATCGGAATTTCGCGTAAAGATTTTTAACTAAATCGAAAAAATTGAAAAGTTTATGATTAAATTGATATGCATAGAATAAATTTAATATTGATTGAGTAATCTTTCCCACGTGCCCAATAGCCAATGCTTTAGCATGCAAATGAGTTACATGTCCTTTACCACGCATTTTCATGTAAGACAAGACTTTGTCTATTTGACCAAACTCATTTCTTAAGCAGGTAGTACCACTTCTCAACGGAGGGTAAGACCTTCGATTTGCTAAGGTATTAAAAGATCTCTGTGTGTTCGGCACTTGGTCCCTTTCTTCCATGCTGTCTCCCACTTAACTTATACGCGGCCTTGGTATTTGTCAAAATTCCTAAGAGAAGGAAAGAGGAGTTTTTGGTCACTTCTACTTGGCTAACACTCCCTTCGCAGCTCGCCGCTCCCCTAGCTCGTCAATCGATGTCCACCGTTCATCCCCCTGCTTCCGACATCACAAGTCATCTCTCTCTCGAAGGTCTAATCGCTGATTTTGCTGTTTGGGGGTAATGGGGGACGATGGTTTGCGGGTTGTGTTTGATTTTTACTTGTCGAGGTCACTGATTGGGTTGCTATAATTGATGGCCCAGGTTCTTGAGTGCTTCGACCCACCTCCTTGGCCGTAGACAACGGCCCATTTCACCAGGAAAAGGTTCGAAAATGGTGGTTTGAACCCAACGTGGAAAAGGCAAAAAAGGAAATATTGGAAAATCCTCATCTTCAATCTCCCAAGAACTTGATGCACTTTCTACATAAATAAAGAATAGCCTCTTCAGTTCCCAAACGGAGGAAGCAAAAGCAAGGACTTTGACAGTTAATGATATAGGCTTACCAGGTACAATTTTTGTGGATGTCCCTAATTGGGATGATGATGGTGCTTGTACCGCTGGTAAATATATGTGTGATGTTGATGCTAAATTTGTGGATGGGATAAGTGTTGATGTTGATGTTGGGTTTGGCAACTGTGTGTCTTAACTTGAATTAGCGAGAGAACTTGCCCATCTTCCCAATGAGAACGGTACTCATATTGCCCCGTCAAGTGTGTCCTGGAAAAGCATTACCATGGGTAATCTTGCCCAGTCTGCTAAGTTTGATTTTTACCATTATGTCAAGAATGGAGATAAACATATAGCAGTTCCTCCCCTTGAGGTGTTAGCCGAGGGTTTGTCACATTTCCAAAACTACCAGGACTAGTTGTTGAGGCGGGGCAGGAAAGACCGGCGTTCAAACCCTGACAATAGGAAAAAATGATCCAAAAGTTTTAAAGATAGTGCAATTCTTGTCAATACTCAGATGCAATGGCAGATCTTAGAAACTTCGGCGAAGTGTTCATACTCTCATTTACTTCTATGGCTTCAAGGAAGAGCAAATGATTCTACTTTGTGTTTATAGAAACATTTTAAGCGACAAAATAAACTCTTGACAGCACTAGGCAGAGTCTATTTTGATGATAATAAGGAAAGATTCAAACTAGCCACAAGACTGAAGGGGGAAAGCATTCAAGAAACATATGAAATTGTATTGAATGAGTAGTATTTGTGGCTATGACTTGTATTGAATGATCTTTCAGTGACATTCTTGGAAAAAAGATTGACCGGTGGCCGGAAGCTCAAGCATGAACAACACACACCTGGAATAAACATAAGAGCAGGTTTATCCATACACTGTATGTTGCTTTGCCAAAAAACATCCATCGCATCGCTGCTTTACGACATGTTCTTATCAACGATAAATTTAGATGCAACTGATCATACTACATGGTTAGGCCTTCTTTACTGTGCCTTTTGCTTCTCAGTTTCTTGTCCAACCACTATGAGAATGAGTCCATTCTAATCCACCATTGCAAAACTGAACCTGGTACCTGCAATTACAAGCCACCAAGGAACAACATATAGCCCATCAAAAGTAGAAAAGTGTGAATAATTGAACATTCACAAACTCAGGTACCACTAACTTTGCTGAAGGATTCATAACAAAACACTAACCCGTGTGATTTTCAGTACCAGTGATGGACAGAATTAAGCAAAGTGGCCACAGTGCTTCTTATATAAAGACAGTGTACCTTTGAATATCACTGATGAGGCTTGATGATATATGAAACGTCTTACGCTTAATTATCAAACTATATACTGACCATTGCCTAGTCATGCAGCTTTCACACTGTGTTCAAGAGTATTTTAATCACTACAATATGATGAAATATGCTTAGACCTTGTACTTGAATTACATTATCATGAGTTAATCTGCCTTTTATGGCATTTAAATTTTGAAAGCCACAATCGTTATCAATTCCAGTGAAAAATGGAAGATCCCCTGTAAAATCTGTTCCACCAATTACACACAAGCAACAACTCAGCGACATCTCTAGGTTTTCAGAAAAATCTCGACAAAGAAGCTGTAATGTGTCAAGCTTCTCGATTTATCTTGATAAATGATTCACTAACAAGTGATTCTTTTCAGTGATCGTATCACAAACCTGCAAGTGCTGTGAGTACAACCCCGAGTCCTCTCCACATAAAATTTGCATTTAGGGCATCTCCCCCAATTCTTTTCCTTTGCAAGCTCCCTCACAATGAGATCCTCACTCCCTCTCTCATCCTCATTCAGTGACTGAAACTCCTCGCACGACATGCCGGCGTGCCACGGCACAGAACAACCTGTGGCAATATGGGCACTCACTCTCTCTAATCACACTACAAAAAAACATGGATCTGGCCATGGAAATTTACGATGAAAATTAATCGTCGCAAATTTACGATGGATTTTGCGACGTATAAAGTTTGCGACTAATTTTGTAAGGAATTTTACGGCGAATTTTGTGACGAATTTTTCCAATCAATTTTTGCGACGAATTTTGCGACAAAATTTGCGACGAATTTTGTGACGATTTTTTAGACGAAATTTGCAACGATTTTTGCGACGAAATTTCCGACGAATTTTGCGACGAAATTTGTGACGGATGATTTGCGACGAAATTTGCGACGGATATTGTTTGTGGCTAATTTGGAACGGATTGTGTTCGTCGCTAATTTGCAATGAATTTTACAACGGATATTTTTCGTGGCTAATTTGCGACGAATTGTGTTCGTCACTAATTTGCGACAAACTTTGCGACGGATAGTATTCGTGACTAATTTGCGACAAACTTTTTTCCGTCGTAATTTTGAGATGGATACTGAAATTTTCCGTCGCAAAATTTTGCGACGCCCTAGTAGCGACCGAATTTTTTCCGTCGCTAAATTCGTTGCAAATTCGATTTGCGACGGATTTTGCAAAGTTTCTCGTTGCAAAATCTGTCGCTAATCCCTTGTTTTTCTGTAGTGTCACCTGCCCACCATCATAGTCCTCGATCAAAAGGGCTGAGCAGTTCTTGAAAGTGCAATAGAACTTCTGTGACTTGAGAAACATCGCCTTGCACAGCGATCTCTCCCACACGTGGAGAACATTCTCAGGGAGGATTTGCCTGCAGGAATTAATCTGTAGGACACCCTCACACTTCAATCCTGGGCATTTCATGGTGGTGACAGCGTCCAGGACTTTGGTCTCCACATACCTGCTTATGCAGAGAGAGCAAAAGGTGTGAGAACACGCGGTCCCGATGCTGAACATCTCTTTGGCCTCTTTTCTCTCTGCACAAATCTCACAGAGGCTCTCTGTTGACTCATCACCGTCTTTTTTGAACATCTATTTCAACTGGGTCTATGATTTTTATTTGACTTTTGTTTGGGTTTGCCTCAGTCACAACCACTAAAGACGAGGAAGACTCAGAATTTCTTTTTGAAGGATTCATATTCATCACCCAGGAGACTTCTAAAACCTCCTGAAACTGCAACTCCTTGGCATATTCAGAATCTGATACTGCAGTACCATCAACCAATAATGATAAGAAGAGATCATCTCGCGAGAGAATATCAAATTGCCGCTTCATGCAAAGTACAAAAAACATTTCTTACTTTTTATTTAATAACCAATTAAATACCTATAATTTTGAAAGTACCACATACATACCTTAATTTTACCTTAGGAGACCACTTTACAACTTCACATAAATTATTCTTATCTTCCTGTTTATGAAAATGTCAAAAAATGTCTATCCCCAGGTCCTAAATTCTCACACTGACCCAAACACTTCAAAGCAATTGTCTTAAGTAACTTAGAAATATCTAGAATTATTGAGAGAAGAGAGGAGGTGCATTTCTTCAACAATTGTGAATAAACAATCTGGTGGAAGGCAAAGCAATCTCACTGTGAGACCATCCGTGAACAAAGATTTCGCTCAGACTGCCATTCACCGGGGTACAATTTGGTATAACTTTGCTGAAGGATTCATAACAAAACACTAACCCGTGTGATTTTCAGTACCAGTGATGGACAGAATTAAGCAAAGTGGCCACAGTGCTTCTTATATAAAGACAGTGTACCTTTGAATATCACTGATGAGGCTTGATGATATATGAAACGTCTTACGCTTAATTATCAAACTATATACTGACCATTGCCTAGTCATGCAGCTTTCACACTGTGTTCAAGAGTATTTTAATCACTACAATATGATGAAATATGCTTAGACCTTGTACTTGAATTACATTATCATGAGTTAATCTGCCTTTTATGGCATTTAAATTTTGAAAGCCACAATCGTTATCAATTCCAGTGAAAAATGGAAGATCCCCTGTAAAATCTGTTCCACCAATTACACACAAGCAACAACTCAGCGACATCTCTAGGTTTTCAGAAAAATCTCGACAAAGAAGCTGTAATGTGTCAAGCTTCTCGATTTATCTTGATAAATGATTCACTAACAAGTGATTCTTTTCAGTGATCGTATCACAAACCTGCAAGTGCTGTGAGTACAACCCCGAGTCCTCTCCACATAAAATTTGCATTTAGGGCATCTCCCCCAATTCTTTTCCTTTGCAAGCTCCCTCACAATGAGATCCTCACTCCCTCTCTCATCCTCATTCAGTGACTGAAACTCCTCGCACGACATGCCGGCGTGCCACGGCACAGAACAACCTGTGGCAATATGGGCACTCACTCTCTCTAATCACACTACAAAAAAACATGGATCTGGCCATGGAAATTTACGATGAAAATTAATCGTCGCAAATTTACGATGGATTTTGCGACGTATAAAGTTTGCGACTAATTTTGTAAGGAATTTTACGGCGAATTTTGTGACGAATTTTTCCAATCAATTTTTGCGACGAATTTTGCGACAAAATTTGCGACGAATTTTGTGACGATTTTTTAGACGAAATTTGCAACGATTTTTGCGACGAAATTTCCGACGAATTTTGCGACGAAATTTGTGACGGATGATTTGCGACGAAATTTGCGACGGATATTGTTTGTGGCTAATTTGGAACGGATTGTGTTCGTCGCTAATTTGCAATGAATTTTACAACGGATATTTTTCGTGGCTAATTTGCGACGAATTGTGTTCGTCACTAATTTGCGACAAACTTTGCGACGGATAGTATTCGTGACTAATTTGCGACAAACTTTTTTCCGTCGTAATTTTGAGATGGATACTGAAATTTTCCGTCGCAAAATTTTGCGACGCCCTAGTAGCGACCGAATTTTTTCCGTCGCTAAATTCGTTGCAAATTCGATTTGCGACGGATTTTGCAAAGTTTCTCGTTGCAAAATCTGTCGCTAATCCCTTGTTTTTCTGTAGTGTCACCTGCCCACCATCATAGTCCTCGATCAAAAGGGCTGAGCAGTTCTTGAAAGTGCAATAGAACTTCTGTGACTTGAGAAACATCGCCTTGCACAGCGATCTCTCCCACACGTGGAGAACATTCTCAGGGAGGATTTGCCTGCAGGAATTAATCTGTAGGACACCCTCACACTTCAATCCTGGGCATTTCATGGTGGTGACAGCGTCCAGGACTTTGGTCTCCACATACCTGCTTATGCAGAGAGAGCAAAAGGTGTGAGAACACGCGGTCCCGATGCTGAACATCTCTTTGGCCTCTTTTCTCTCTGCACAAATCTCACAGAGGCTCTCTGTTGACTCATCACCGTCTTTTTCAACATCTATTTCAACTGGGTCTATGATTTTTATTTGACTTTTGTTTGGGTTTGCCTCAGTCACAACCACTAAAGACGAGGAAGACTCAGAATTTCTTTTTGAAGGATTCATATTCATCACCCAGGAGACTTCTAAAACCTCCTGAAACTGCAACTCCTTGGCATATTCAGAATCTGATACTGCAGTACCATCAACCAATAATGATAAGAAGAGATCATCTCGCGAGAGAATATCAAATTGCCGCTTCATGCAAAGTACAAAAAACATTTCTTACTTTTTATTTAATAACCAATTAAATACCTATAATTTTGAAAGTACCACATACATACCTTAATTTTACCTTAGGAGACCACTTTACAACTTCACATAAATTATTCTTATCTTCCTGTTTATGAAAATGTCAAAAAATGTCTATCCCCAGGTCCTAAATTCTCACACTGACCCAAACACTTCAAAGCAATTGTCTTAAGTAACTTAGAAATATCTAGAATTATTGAGAGAAGAGAGGAGGTGCATTTCTTCAACAATTGTGAATAAACAATCTGGTGGAAGGCAAAGCAATCTCACTGTGAGACCATCCGTGAACAAAGATTTCGCTCAGACTGCCATTCACCGGGGGTACAATTTGGTAACCGACTTGCCATTTGTCGACGAAGGCATAGTCTTACTGGTGGATCAGTTCGATTCAAGCTCTTTCATTAGGATGCTCAGTCCTTGCAATCTACTTTGGACGAAGAAGGCTGGATGCCAAGGGGATGGCGGGGCAATGGAGTTGCTGCTAAGCATGAGAACTATGGTGGTCATGGTGGGTCTAATTACCGGATCTTCCTGAATGCACAGTAAACCAATGTGCAGGCATCGAAGCACTTCATCTCTTGAATATGAATCCATGATAGCCGGGTCCAACACTTCCAAGGACATGCTGTCCCTCCATTGATTCCTCACCCGCAAGAATAATTCTAGAAAAGAGTGCCAACTAAGTTTTTACAAAGGAACTTAAATTTTACTTGACCAAAATTACAAAGAGTGCCGGGTATGTATTTTTATCTCGGTAGCACTGTGATACTTACATAACTTGTAAGACATTCACCCCCATCCAATTAGTGGTAAAAGTTATTCTTCTTGCCGCAAATGATCTCTAGAAGTAGCACGCCAAAACTATAAACATTGGATTTCACCAACAATTCTCCATGAATTGCATATTCTAGAGAAATGTAACCACTGCAAAACTGAACATTAGCCATACGTGCGTTGCAGATTTAGATGCAGATCGCTTAGCATCCCTAAATAGATAAAATGAGTAAGTGCAGCATCCAATTACAAAGTCATCCACTCAAAAACTTAGACTTACAAAGTCCCCACAATTTTGTTTGTGGTAGCTTGATTTTGATTGACTCGAAAAATCCTTGCAATGCCAAAATCTGAAATCTTCAGGTTCATATCACTGTCTAATGAGATATTGCTACATTTTAGGTCTCGATGTATGATCCGGAGTCAAGAATCTTCATGTAGATAGAGCATTCCTCGAGTGATTCCAGATGCTATTTTATAACGTAATGGCCAATCCAATTCTCCTTTATTCAGAATTTGCATTGTTGGACCCAAAATTCATTAATGCGCTAGCATGTGGAACCTATTCTAAAATTCAAGGTGAAGTCCATCACACAATACCAAATATATTAATTCTCATTCATCAAATGTAGCTTAAAGAAAAACTATAATAAGTTGAAAGAAAAAAAACCGCTTAATTCCAAGGTTTCCATAGCTAGTGAGATCTTGACAACATTTAATTTCTAGCAAATTATACATTCTGCACATAAGATGGTTAAACTGCAACATACCAAATAAGAAGTAATCAAGGCTTTTATTTGGCACAAACTCGTAGGCGAGTAGCTTTTCATCTCCCTCCAAGCAAAATCCAAGTAGTCGTACAAGGTTTCTATGTTGAAGCTTGGCAACTAATAGAACTTCATTCTTGAATTCTTTGTCACCCTATCTTGAGCTTTGAGATAGCCTCTTCACCGCTATTTGTTGTCCATTAGGAAGTCTACCCTAAAGTGCTTTATATGTATCGTTTAATTCCTTATCACCACTTCTTGAAAACTAACATAAAAAATCTTTACATGTTTCTTTTTCTTCGAAATCATTATGTGTGATTCCTATGCAAAGCATTCGTGATCATTTCCAATCAGTATGTAATACGTACCTGGAAAACTTCATCGAATCCACCTTCACCCGATTTGTTTTCAGGAGAGAAATCATTTGTCGCTGCTTGCATTGTAGCCAAGTCAAATTGCAAGGACTCCTCGGTGGTAAGTTCATTTGCTCCTACATTACCAAACAAGTCAATGTGATTATCAAATTACATCGACAGTGGCTCCTAGTGGCTTTTATAGGGTTGTCAATGCTTCGGAACATAATCACAATGAAGAGCATCGGATTTGACTAGCATGGTTGTGTCCCCCTACCCCAAAGCAATCTTTACTCTTTAGATTGGTCATGACGGGAAAAAAAGAAATAAAAACTATAGGAGACAAAGTAATGAGATAAATCTCTGATCATGATCACTTCTTTATGTCGAGGGTAGTGTTAGGTCGATTAATTGGAGTACAGATGCTACCTATGCTTGGAGGGAATTGTTTAAGGAGTATTTTGAGGCCTCGTTATCTAGTCAAGAACTGTGAATCTATATAACTGTGGCATTACTCATGGCATCCTAATGGGATCTTTCTGGATGTATCCCTAAGGAGAGGCTTAAGAAGGCTGTGGTGAGCTGCCGGCGCCTCGCCTGACTGCGTCTTAAACCCTATCCTCAATTTCCATGTCATGGCATGGTACCTTAATGATTATGCTCTTCTTTGAACTGCAAAAGTGGCTAATATATTTTGCGCTTTGAATGGAAATGGCCCGTGGTAAGGTCTGAAGAC
Source organism: Syzygium grande (assembly GCA_024733475.1). Classification (NCBI taxonomy): domain Eukaryota; kingdom Viridiplantae; phylum Streptophyta; class Magnoliopsida; order Myrtales; family Myrtaceae; genus Syzygium; species Syzygium grande. The sequence continues at coordinate 703,016 of JAMXDD010000001.1, forward strand.
TCAGTATCAATCTAGGAAGCAGGTTGTGGTGTAATTTGTCCAAAGCCTTCTTTGGAAGACCGAGATACTGTTAGAAATTAAACCAAATTTGTTGATGCTTGTTTTTCTGTTTTGAATAGGTTTCCTAATTGAATGGTTTCCTAATCGGAGTAGATTTCCTAATTAGAATAGGTTTCCTAGAAAGAGGTTTTCTATTTTGAATCAAACTATGGCCTATATATAGTCGATTTCTCTTGTAATTGAGACATGCAAAAAAAGGGCGCAAATTGCAATCGTTTCACCTTCAAAAAAACTTCTTCCATCAAATCAATATTGTTGCCGCGCCTCTGACACCCAACAAATTGGTATCAGAGCTTACGGTTCGTGATCATGGCCTCAACGAACAATCAGCTTCCTCTTCAATACCCTCGTCTTACCAAAGAAAATTATGGTAACTGGGCTATTAGAATGAAAGCTCTATTCGGCGCCTACGGTGTGTGGGAACTTGTTAACATTGGCTATGATGAGCCAGAGGATAAAGCCACGTTGAACCAGAAATAGAGGAATGCCTTGGAGAAGGTTTGAACGAAAGATCAATATGCCCTGTTGATCATCTATTAAGCGTTAGATGATTCCATGTTCGAAAAAGTTTCAAACGCCACTACCGCTAAAGAGGCATGCGAGATTCTTCAAAACACACATCAAGGAGTTCAAAAATTTTAGAAGATTCGCCTTCAAACCTTGAGAGGCAAATTCGAGGTAATTCATTTGAAAGAATTTGAATCGATTGCTGATTATTTCATGAGAATTTTGGCAATTGTTAATAAGATGAAAAGAACGGAGAAGACGTTTCCGATGTTCGTGTTGTTGAGAAAATACTTCGGTCCTTAGACAAGAAGTATGATCATATTGCGGTTGCAATCGAAGAATCTAAAGACTTGGATGCTATGATGGTCGATAAACTTATGGGTTCATTACAAGCCCATGAAGAAAGATTTAGAAAGAAAAAGATTGAACCGGTGGAGGAAGTTCTCCAAACGCAATTGACCATTCGAGATGAGAAGGAGCAAAGAAGAGATCCCGTACAAAATCGCGGGATAAATCAAGATCGTGATCAAGGTCATGGCGGAGGTCACTTTCGAGGAAGATGTCGTGGACGAAGTAGAGGAGATCCTACTCGAAGTGATGGAGGATACCAGTACCAAAGAGGTATTCGTGGAAGAGGAAAGAACTCGACAAGCCAATGGTATGATAAATCTAAAATCCGATGTTATCATTGTAATAAACTTGGCCATTATGCTTCTAACTGCTGGAATAAAGAAAGTAGCAGAGCAAACGAAAAGGCAAACTTGGTGAATGATGCTGATCAAGTTCTCTTATTGGCATTCAAAGAATATGAAGAAGGTCAAAGCGATACGTGGTATTTGGATACCGGCGCAAGTAATCATATGTGCAGGAGAAAGGAGATGTTTGCCGAGTTAAATGAGACAATTAAAGGGACTGTCCCATTGGTGATAACTCTAAAATTCTTGTTGAAGGGAAAGGTACAATTTTGATTCGCTTAAAGAATGGTGTATGTCAGTTTATTACCAATGTTTATTATGTTCCAAAAATGTCAAGCAATATCTTGAGTTTGGGACAACTTCTGGAGAAAGGTTATACTGTTCATATGAGAGATCTTAATCTTATGTTGAGAGATCGAAATAATAAGCTGATTGCAAATATAAAGATGTCGAAGAACATGATGTTTATTCTTAATATAAAGAGTGAGATGTCCCGATGTCTAAAGGCATGCGTAGATGATCCTTCATGGTTCTGGCATTTGAGGTTCGACCATCTCAATTTTGGCGGACTCAATTCGCTTTCTCGCAAGAAGATGGTTTATGGCTTACCACATATTGATCATCCCGATTAATTATATGAAGGATGTGTTATCGGGAAGCATTCCATAACTAGCTTTCCGAAGGAGGCAACTTACCGAGCGAAGAAGCCGCTTGAGTTGATTCATTCTGATTTGTATGGCCTGATCAATCCTCACTCATATGGTAATCATCGATATTTTGTTACTTTTATTGATGATTTTACTCGGAAAACTTCGGTGTATTTTTTGAAAGAAAAGACAGAAGTGTTTGATACTTCAAACAATTCAAGAACCTGAATGAAAAGGAAAGCAGCTATTTTATTAAGACTTTAAGGACTGATCATGGTGGAGAATTCACCTCAACCATATTCAACAAATTCTGTGAAAATCATGGTATTCGGCGTTTTTTGACGGCCCCGTGTTCTCCTCGACAAAACGGTGTAACTGAACGGAAAAATAGAACCATTCTTGATATGGTTCAAAGCATGTTGAAGAGCAAAAATTTGTTCAAGGAACTTTGGGCTGAAGCTGTTTCGTGTGCCGTCTATCTTCAAAATAGATGTCCTACATATGAACTTGAAGGCGCAACTCTACAAGAGGCATGGACCGGGAGAACACCAAGTATTTCGCACTTGAGAATTTTCGGGAGCATTGCCTATGCTCATGTCCCAGACCAAAAAAGATCGAAACTTGAAGACAAGAGCAAAAAGCTCATCTTTATCGGATATGACTTATCATCTAAAGCTCATCGATTATTTGACCCTAACACTTTGAAAGTGTATGTAAGTAGAGATGTCAAGTTTGATGAAGATGAAACGTGGGAAGAAAATCTAAAAGAAGAAGCGAATGTTCGTGGTGATTTCGATCAAAGGGAGTTGAAGTATCAACCTTCACCTTCTTCTCCAACATCTTCTTCAAGTTCATCAACACCATCCTCTTCAAATAGTGTCGATGAACCGCTAGTGCCAAGATTGAGAAGATTGTCTGAAATTTAAGAAGCTACCGAAGAGCTTCATCTTATGTCTTCTTGCAGATTATGAACCACTTGCTTATGATGATGCGGTCAAAGAAGAAAAGTGGAAAAAAGCCATTAATGAAGAAATTGAAGCCATCGAGAAAAATCAAACATGGAAGCTTGCTGATCTTCCGAAAGACAAGAAATCAATTGGTGTTAAATGGGTGTACAAGGCGAAGAAGAATGAGAAAGGTGAAGTAACAAGGTACAAAGCTAGATTAGTCGCGAAGGGGTATAAGTAAAAAGCCAGAATTGACTATGATGAAGTTTTTGCCCCTATCAAGAAACAATTAGATTGATTATTTCCATTGTTGCTCAAAATAATTGGCGGATTTATCAAATGGATGTCAAATTAGCATTTTTAAATGGCATCCTTGAAGAAGAAATTTATGTCGAACAATCCAAGGGGTTTGTTGTAAAATGTCATGAATACAAAGTGCTGAGGTTGAAGAAAGCTCTATATGGGCTTAAACAAGCACCAAGAGCATGGAATTCCAGAATTGATGCATATTTCAAGGCAAATGAATTCTCTCAATGTCCATACGAGTATGCACTCTATTTGAAGCAAGAAAAATGTGATATTCTGCTCGCCTGTTTATATGTTGATGATCTTGTTTTTACAGGAAATAATTCGATGATGATTAATGCTTTTAAGGCATTGATGGTGAAAGAATTTGAGATGACCGATAATGGTCTCATGAATTATTTCCTTGGTATCGAAGTGAACCAAAGTGTCGATGGGATTTTTATTTTCCAAAAAGGATATGCAAAAAATATTCTTGAAAAATTCAACATGAAGAACTGTATGCCGGTCAATACACCAATGGAGTGTGGAACCAAGCTTTCGAAGTTTGATGATGGTGCCGATGTTGATTCGACATATTATAGAAGCTTCATTGGAAGTTTGAGATACTTGACATGCACGAGACCGGATATTACGTATAGTGTTGGAATTGGTAGTCGATATATGGAGAAGTCGAAATTATCTTATTTTAAAGCTGTAAAGAGAATACTTCGTTATATCAAAGGTACTATTTCTCATGGCTTATACTATTATTGCTTTGAATCTTTCAAACTTAGAGCTTATTCGGATAGTGATTATGGTGGAGATATCGACGATCGAAAAAGCACCATGGGATTTGTATTTTTCTTGTGTGACACTACTTTTATGTGGTCATCAAAGAAGCAATCAAGTGTTACTCTGTCGACATGTGAAGCTGAATATGTAGCTGCGTCTTCATGTGTTTGTCATGCAATATGATTGAGAAGACTACTCAAAGATATCCTTATGGAGTACAAGAAAGCAACGGAGATTTTTGTTGATAATGTTTCTGCTATTGCTATGGCGAAAAATTCAGTTTTTCATGAACGAAGTAAACATATCGATATTTGATATCACTTCATCCGAGAACAAGTTAAAGAGAATGAAGTTGAAGTATTGCATGTGAAGACCGGAGATCAAGTAGCAGATATTTTTACTAAATCTCTCAAGATCGATGCTTTTCGAAAGTTCAAGAGCCTGTTTGGAATGATCGATTGAAGAGAATTTGGTTTAGGGGGGAGTATTAGAAATTAAACTAAATTTGTTGATACCTATTTTTTTTGTGAGTCTATATTTTGATTTTTTGTGTTTTTAGGTGCTAATTATAGTTTGAGCCCGAAAGAAGAAAGTTTCCTAGGTCAATTAGATCTTCTATTTTGAATAGGTTTTCTAATTGAATGATTTCCTAATCGGAGTAGGTTTCCTAATTAGAATAGGTTTCCTAAAAAGAAGTTTCCTATTTTTAATTAAACTATGGCCTATACATAGTCTATTTCTCTTGTAATTGAGACATACAAAAAAAAAGGCGCGAATTGCAATCGTTTCACCTTCAAAAAAATTTCTTCCATCAAATCAATATTGTTGCTGCACCTCTGATGCTCAACAGATACTTGCACTGCTGCTTCTAGTGTCATTCTTACCTCTGCTTCAACTTGGGATTGTTCGGAACAGAGGCACAAGAGCGAAATGGCATCGGCTGATTGGCTTTCAGCTAATGTGCTTGAATTCATATTTTGGTTGTCTATACTAGAAAAGTTGCCTATATTTCAAGGAATTGACAAATAATCTTCTAATGATGGCCAAAAGCTGTTTTTCAGTCATGAAAGCACCGAGTTTATATTCCATTTGTTTTTTGAATGCAGTTTCTCTAAGCAAGTCTGGAAGAGTGCCCTTCAGCTTTGTTCTTTGAATCTTGATTATTTCTTGTCGGTGGTTGTTGTACAGGGGAAATTCTCCAATCAATCCTAAACCTATTATATTGATATCAATTTTGTCATAAACTTTTTAATTTTGTCATAAATCTTAGTGCAAAAATTACAATATGGTCTTTTCAGCCAATTTTTGCTGAAAATTATTGATGTAGTGATATGTCACGTAGAATGGCTAGTGATGACTAAACTGTTATGTCAGCGATTTTCGTCAAAAATTGATTGGAAGGACTACATTTTAATTTTGTGCAAAGTTTTAGAATTAAATTAGCAAAATTAAAATTCTTATGACTGAATTGGCATCCGTACAATAGATTTAAAACTGATTGGGTAATTTTCGCATTGTTGTACATAGGGGAATTTTAGGGTGGGTCACTTCTTGATCTAAATTGGCCTGTTCCACCAAATCATTTTTACGTTTTGGTTCAAGATTAGATCTATTATAATACAACATAAAAGATGCATTATTTTACTCAAAAACCATCCTTAGTCAAGGGGTTATGGGGTTATTTGTCTATATTTAAGACATGGTTTTAATCTTAATGAGTGCAATTTTGGTTTTCCGTTGATAGAAGATTGGAAGCCAATTTAGTATTGGTTCAACTTAGGAACCAGCCTGGTTGGGGTACCGCCTCAAAACCAAACCAACTAGCCTGAATTCCTGAGTTGGAACAGATCCAATGCTCACCCCTAGGTGTATAGTACTAAATTGGTAAATTGGCAAAATTAAAAAGTTCGGAACTAAATTGGCTACCTTACAATAGGTTTAAGACTTTTTCGACAATTATCCCATATAACTAATGTTATATGTAATTTTTTTCTTGTTTTAATGTAATTGATTTAAAATCATGATAGAAATCATTTTTCACAGCCAATTTTCAGCACAACATAGCTACACTATAGCTACAATCTTGTCAAACGGACTCTTAATTTGTATGATTCCCAATGGAAAATAAAGAAGCTTCATAATATGCTCAATCAATGTGATATAGATGGTTTAACATGAAAATAAAGGCATATAGTCAATTTACCGCTTATTCCTTTGACGACTTCATACGTCTTCTGTCCCTTTCTTCGACATAAACAACAAGCGAGAAAGAGAAGTACCATGACATCTCCAACGGGAACAACAATGGCGATGGTTATCACAGTGGATTTGTCACCTTTTCCTGTTTTGTTGCTTATTACTGCAAACGTACCATTAGGAATGTGAGGCAAGTGCCTAACTGATCTTATAGCTTTCTAGATGAACGCATGTCCAATATTTAAACATTGCAACATTCTGCTTCACTAGGTCAGGATTAGACCTTAAGACTAAAGCGCGAAGATTGGTAATTCAATATGCAAGAAGGGGCCTCGAGAAATCTAAATAGAGAGGCTTCAATGAGAAAGTCTAAACTTCAATTGCAATTCCACCAGCATTTGTAAGTTCTTGATTTTAGTAAACTAAGGGGGCTGAAGCCCCGCAAATGAAAATATTGAGAAGCAAAAAGTTTCTAGGATGAACAACCCATGCCCCCGTCCCTAGAGAAGCTTAAGTGGCTATGAGATGAACCAACTGCCAAGAAATCCACAATGAAATTGGAGAATTATATGGTTTACAATCAATCAATTGCTTTAGTGCTTCTCGACTCTTGATTGCACTCACAGGTAGTTCCTAATTGTGTTTACTCTCATTCTCTTGCGATATCCTGACGGACTCAATTTGGAATTATTACTGCCGCTGCAGCACCCGAGCGCTAGGGTTTAAATCTTTGTAAAGAAATCTTATACATATATTAACCACCGCGACAAGAAGTCCAATTCTGGTCTTCTTTATGAAACCCACACAGAGCTGGAGTTGTTAGAATTCCTTGGACAGACTTAGACATGTAGACATGGACATTGACTCCGATGGATTTGCCTTTAACCACTATAAGCAATTATTCAGATCCTTTAGCAGATAAAGCGAATCAAGTTTTGCCCATGATACTACCGATCCTTCCATTTTAATCAACACCTCATCTGATAAAATCAACAAGATTAAGCTTATTATCCTTCTCTATCACCTCTGCCTTATCTGTCTCTTTCATCTTTTCTGGCAACTTATCCCTACGGTCCATGGCCTTTAGCAAACTTCGGTTTGTTAATAGGGCACACATCTTAATCATATTGTTCCTCCCCCTTGAGCTTCTCAATCTCAACTCGCACTCTAGAGATAATTGCAAATCCAATATTCTAGACAATGATTAAACAAACATAAGCCCATTAATCATTTTTACAAATTCTAACCTTAGCTTTGATACCAATTGTTGTGAAATAATACTAAAAAGCAAACACTTCTTGCAATTCAATATCAAACACGATATACTGAAATTACTACAGAAATCAGGAGGTACAATAATGACACCATAAACCTTATTTAAGATATCGGGTACCGATGGACGTAAGTAGGGGCCGAATTGGATAGATTAGTGTCGGTTTAGGTGTTATTTACGGGCTATTTAGGGATTAATTTGGTGGGTTGATTTGGGGACTGGAATTGGCTGAATTGTGGATGAAATTGTGATGTTTCGGGACTGACTTGATGCTGAGTTGAGTACTGGAAATCGTGGATTGAAATGACAAGCATATGGTCCAATTTAGGGATAAAATTTTGTCAGTTTGGTGTGTTGTGTTGTAGTTGGTTTGTGGTGATTGAATTGGCTGGAAATAGACTTGGAAAGATTGAATTTATGCCCATGATTGTGGCTGCGATTGCGGGTCCATTGGTAGCCTTATATGCTCGTTAGCTTGTGAAATAATTGATTGAAATGTGGACTGTTGTATGCGCATGTGGGCCGAATTGAATTGAATGTCAATTAGCCATGATTGGGTTTCAATTGAGCATGTAATATGCGTGAGGTTTGATGCGTGCATGGGCCGAATTTGACCGGCTAGTAATTTGGCTTGTTGGTGTGTAAATCGAGCGAGTGAATGAATGAGAAATTGTCTAAAATGCTGTGCATGAGGTCATGAAAATCCCTGAGGTGGTATCATAACGCGGGGAATTGTTCCGTCCTGAGGCAGTATCATTACGCGGAATGATGCCTGGTATTATCGGAAGACTGCCAACCTAAGACGTGTACTTCAACACGGATTGTGTCGTAGGTGATGGATGTTGAGCCTGAGGCAGTACCATTACGCAGCAAGATATATAGCTTGAGACGGTACCATTATGCGGGCTAAAAAGTATTGTGAATATGAGATGGTCGTAGTGAACCTGAGGCGGTACTGTTACGCAGGTTACCAGCGAGTCGAGTGAAAAAATAGTGAGATGGTTGTAGTGAACCTGAGGCAGTACTATTACGCGGGTCGCTGGCAAGTGGAATGAAAATAGTGTGATGAGGAATGAACGAGTACGTGAAATGTGGGAATGAAATGCCGAGTGTGGAATGACACATGTTTGATTTTGTCTGCGAGCATAAGAATTAAATTGAAATGTGCATGTGGTTGAAATTTGTGTTATTGTGGCTAACGTGCAGGTTGCACAGATTAAAAGCCCAGGTAAGTGCAATTGTGTGCCTGTGATATGCTTATTGAGTATTATGGTGTTGAACTTGTCTGGACGTACGTGTTAGCCTAGGTGGGGTTTAGGGTGTGTACTTGTTGAGACGTGTCTCATGATTATTTCAACCAAACAATTTCAGAACTCCAGTCTAAGCCATGAACCTTCCACCGCCTCTGCCGTAGCGTTTTGGAATACCGATACACACCGACCATAACGTGGTAGAGTACTCGATAGACGAGAATTTGACCTGGGTCAAACATAGTACCGTAGTCTAGGTAGATGTAAGGCTACCTCTTTGGCAGGCCCACACCTACACCGCTTAGATGTTCATGGATGGGATGGATGGGTTTGGCCCCGTCTATGACTTTGACGTTCCGTTTGACGGAATAGGGGATTGGGATTCATCAAACATATCCCTTCCTGACGGCGAGATGACTAGGCTGGATACTAGTCTCACCTGGGCCCAGACATCGCCCCCGCCCCCAAAGACCTAAGCCTCGAATGGGTGTACCGGATCCGGTTTAAGAATCACAGTGTGTATGATCCTATGGAAATGGATCTAGGTGTAACACCAGAGGAGGAGCCTGGAGAAGAAGACCCCGAAGAAGAGCTCGAAGACGTATCAGAAGAAGAACCCGAAGACAAGCCAGAGAATGAGCCAGAAGAGGAATTTGATAAGAAGAAGTAGATTTAGGTCCTATTAGAGCCGAGTGAGGAGGAGGACAACCTGATTGAGATAGAGGCTGATTCAGTGTCCTCAGAGGAGCAGGTAGCATAGGGGGATCCAGACTTGAGTTCTGATGAGTCGGATTCAGAATGGACACCATCTAGGGGGCGTAGGGGCTAGTTTAGGGGTTCAGCGAAGGCCTTTTGAAGTGTCCCATTTTTGGAGTAGGGTATACTCAGCCTACTAATCTTTTTTTATATCAGTGGTGTATAGTTTATAAGTTTGTTGTGCATGTATATTATGTGAATTGTATACGGTGGATATTGTATAAGTTTGAATTAGTAATGAATGTATATTCTCCTTTTTTACCCCTAGTCAATTATTGTCTGGGGTGTTTATCGCTTTCGCTGGTGCTTATAACTCTGTTATGTTAGCTTGGGTCGGCGATGTTCCTGGGACGCCGCGTTATTCGACTGAAGAGGGATGTCACGAGCTCGATGGGATTCGGGGCGTGACATCTTGGTTTGATTTGATATCAGAGTAAGGACAACTCGATCTAAGTTGGTCGAAGCCTGGAGTGATAAGGAGTGGAGACCCTAGGGTAGTCATCTAGAGAGACCTTAGCGAGTCATAGGTGTGCAATGAGCTACGCGTGCCTCCAGACTGTTTGTTGTGATTACTAAGTGAATTGAGTGTTATAATGGCTGAAGTGCAAGTGCGTCTGGACCTAAGGTAAGTACACGAAACTTATTGATTGTGATCTTGTGTTGTGATGGTTGATTGCCTGCTAAGTGAATTATTGCTGTAATTTACTGCCTAGGACTAGACTGATATAGTTAGTCTAGGTCTTTAATTCCCGAGTGGAATTATAGCAAGTAGGCGAGTGATAAAAACTGTGAGGATAAGTTCGAGAGGTAAAGGAACTAGGGGTCCATCCAGTTCTCTAACCCGACCTGCAAGAGATCCGAGAATAAATGCGGTTATGAGGACCCTAGAAGAGATTGGTAATCTAATAGGACGGCAGACTCAAGAATGAGCTGCCACTATTATCCAAGCTGTTGAGGCCGCTGTGGCTACCGCTACCAATAATAACAATGGGAATCAAGGGCAGGGGCAAGTGAATGTGGATAGGCAAATGCACCAGTTAGTTGAGCAATTTCTGAAATTAAAACCCCTTAAGTTTGATGGTAAGGGCGACCTTGAGGTTGTATCGCTGTGGGTAGAGGAATTAGAAAAGGCTTTTAAAGTATTAGAGTATACAGACGAAGAGAAAGTGACGTTAGCAGTGTATCAATTACAAGAAAATGCAAGTAATTGGTGGAAAGCCACCAAAGGAAGGGTGTTCCTAGCCGGTACGGCCTAGACTTGGGCGATGTTTGTGGAAACCTTTAATGGTAAATACTTTTCTGAGAGTGCCCGAGAACAAAAGTTAGCCGAGTTTATGAGTTTGCGTCAGGGGCAGAGGACAGTGGATCAGTATGAGGCTGAATTCGCTCGATTATCTAAGTTCGCCCCAAAGATAGTAAAGGATCCGTTGGATAGGGCTTGGAGGTTTTGAGATGGCTTGAAGGGCTCAAGCAATTGAGCGGGACTTGATGGATAGGGCTACCGCTTCTAGGTCAAGATTTACCTCGGGTAAGGATAACCGTCACTTAGGGAAGAGGCCAATGACGAGTAATCGACATTTTGCCCCTCTTGCTAGAAGTAATATAGGGAAACCAACCCGTTTTTAGAATGGTCCATGTCGGATATATGGAGAAAGATATGGAAGTGGACCTTGTTCGAGCAGAAGTGGAGCCTGTTTTGGATGTGGCAGGTTTGGTCATCATATAAGGTTTTGCCCTAACCTCAGGCAAAATAGATTGCCTGCATTGCCGCCACCCTGGAACAGGAACCAAATTGGAGCTGCCCAGCCCGCTAATCAGAATAGGCCACAAGCCCAAGGATGGGTGTACGCCATGGCTAGAAGAGAGATTGAGAACGCGCCAGGGGTAGTCACAGGTACGGTTTCTCTGTGCGATCATGTTGTGTATGCTTTATTTGACCCTAAGGCATCACATTCATTTATATCATAGTAGTTTGTTAAATTAACTGGTGTAGAACCGTAGTTGCTTGATGTTGTGTTGTGTATTATAACTCCCTTGAATAATAAGGTGCCAGTCTCATTGGGATGCCCGAATGATAAGATCGTAATTGGTGATAGGGAAGAGAATTGATTTAACAGTTTTAGCGATGTATGACTTTGATGGGCAAAAGGATACTATTGGTGCCATAACTTGTGTACGGAGATCACTTTGGTGCCATAACTTGGATCACTTTGGTGCCAAAATCAGAGAAAAAAGATCACTTTAGTGATTCCAGTCAAAAAAAGAGCCATATCAATTTTTGGTGAGCCATGTCAGCATCAGAAATTAATAAAAAAGGAGCCACGTCAGATTTCCGACGGCCATGTCAGCATTGGCACTAAAGTGATCGTTTTTAAAAAGTTGACACCAAAGTGATCCGCAAAAAAGTTATGGCACCAAAGTGATCTCCGTACACAAGTTATGGCACCAATAGTGTCCTTTTGCCGACTTTGATGTAATAGTGGGTATGGATTGGTTGACTAGGCAGAGGGCCGTAATGGATTGTAGTAGCAAGGTAATCCAATTTAATCCTGTTGGACATCCGGAATTGAAATTTGTGAGAAATTGAGGGGGAACCTCGATCCCATGGATTTCGTCGCTAGAAATGACTAAGTTGTTGAATGAAGGGTGTCAAGGATTTCTAGCTGCTATGGTTGATTCGACGGCCGAGGAGTCGAGGCTAAAGGACATAGCCGTGGTATGCGATTATCCCGATGTCTTTCCTTAGGAATTGCTGGAATTGTCACCAGAAAGAGAAGTAAAGTTTGTGATTGAATTGGCTCTTAGGACTGAGCCAATCTCGAAGACACCTTATAGAATATCCTTGTCAGAATTAAAAGAGTTAAAGGTGCAAATGCAAGAGTTATTGGACAAAGGATTCATTCGTCCTAGTGTGTCTCCATAGGGAGCACCAGTCTTATTTGTGAGGAAGAAAGATAGGTCATTGATGTTGTGTATTGATTACCGGCAGTTAAATCAAGTGACGATTAAGAATAAGTATTCCCTATCAAGGATTGATGATTTATTTGATCAAGTTACAAGGGACTTCGGTATTTTCAAAACTTGATTTGAGAACGGGATATCATCAGTTGAGGATTAGGAAGGAGGATATACCGAAAACGGCATTCAAGACGAGATATGGACACTATGAATTTACAGTGATGCCGTTCAGATTAACGAACGCTCCTGCTGCCTTTATGGATTTAGTAAATCGAGTATTTAAGGAATTCTTGGATCAATTTATGATAGTCTTTATAAATGATATATTGGTGTACTCGAAGAACTCAGCACGAGTTCCATTTGAGTAAAATTTTGTAGACTTTAAGAGAAAACGCACTGTATGCTAAATTTAGTATGTGTGAATTCTGGCTTAATCGAGTAGCCTTTCTTGGACATGTGATCTCGGGGGATGGAATTTCGGTAGATTCGGCAAAAATTGAAGTCGTAATAAAATGGCCAAGGACGATGATGGTAACCGAGGTTCGAAGCTTCTTGGGTTTGGCAGGATACTATAGACGTTTTGTGGAAGAATTTTCGGCAATTGCAATGCCGTTGACCCATCTGTTAAAGAAAGAAACGAAGTTTAAGTGGACTGACAAGTGTGAAAGAAGTTTCTAGGAATGAAAGCATAGATTAACGACGGCATCGATATTGACTATTCCGTCAGGATCTGGAGGTTTTGAAATCTATAGTGATGCATCGTTGAAAGGATTAGGATGTGTGTTGATGTAACATGGGCGAGTGGTAGCCTATGCATCAAGGCAGTTGAGGTCGCTTGAACTGAATTATCCGACGCATGATTTAGAATTAGCCGCAATCATTTTCGCCCCTAAGATTTGGCGACATTATTTATGTGGAGAGAAATTCCAGATATATACGGACCATTAGAGTTTGAAATATTTATTTTTTCAAAATGAGTTGAATATGAGACAACGTTAGTGGATATAATTACTTAAAGATTATGATTGTGATATTTTATATCACCACGGAAAGGCCAACCGAGTAGCCGATGCACTAAGTCGGAAGTCAAGCATCGCATACTTGATAGTCAAGGAATGGACTTTATTGAAAGGAATGCGAGACTCGGAGTTTAAGTTCGAACTAAGTCGAGTCTCGACCTTGTTTGCCACTTTAAGAATCGAACCAGAAATCTAAACTAAGATTAGGGCTTTACAGTCTATAGACCAAAAAATTCAAAGGATTCTGGAGATGGATGCTACCAAGAGAAAGCCGGATTTCCAGATATCCGAAGACGAGATATTGAAGTTCCGTGGACGGTTGTGTGTGCCTGACGATACGGAACTTAAGGAAGAAATCTTGTTGGAAGCGTATCGTAGTAGTTATAGTATCCAATGTCCACTTATATACATTTACTTTTAAAAGTACTAAACACACATACATGAATTTCACTTTTGGAAATTACTTTGCACCTTCACATAAATTATTCTTATGTCCCTATTTACGAAAATACCATTTTTTTTCCTAATAATACCGATCCCCAAATTCTAAATTCTCACATTAACACTCAAAATCAATTAAAAACCTAATCACAAAGCCTAAGCATGACATTAAAATCATTATGCCGAGGAGAGGCAATTTGGGTTTGTTTTTTAATATGAGGTTGTATTTAGAGGTATGTGAATGATATTTGCAAGGATAAAAGTATGTAAGTGGTATTAGGTTAAAAGTGAGGGTATGTTGAAACAAATTTGTATTTTTAAACATTTATATGTTTTTGTACTCATTTAGACCTATTTTTCTTTTACTTCCAACACACAAACGTCTATGCTATTTTGCTATAGCTTGTACAAACAAAAAAAAGGGAAATTAAAAACATAATTGCTTAATCATATAATTAAAATATTTGTACTTGGACACATCACAATTTAACACTCTCACAACATTGCCACAATATAGCAACAACTATACCAATTAAACTCTAAGCCTATAGAAAAGATTGAGATTACATCATGCTTTTGAAATCGACATCCTACCCTAATCTTTTTTCTATGGCTATGACATCATATACCTACCAATTTTTTATTAGTAAAAGATTATACTCTAGCTCCATTTTACTTTATTTAACTAGTGAGTTGATGTAGTTGTCTTGTTCAGAGTGGTGATGATCATATAGAGTCATTCTCTAGTCTCACAAACAGTCAATGTTTTAGCAATTGCTAGGCCTAGGATAACCATAATTTCATAAAATAATTGGGAATTTGTATCTCAAAAAACTTGCGAGCTTAGGTTTGATTCTTACTCAATATAACTGTTTTGAGCTATATCTTAAAACTTAAACCTCACGAATCTCCTAGCATCGACATACATATAGATAACATGTCCTTGATTAAATTGGAAAATAGACTTAGTTTGATGCATAAAAATTGGCTCCACATATGAGCACTACACAAAAAATAGTAATGGCTAGGAGTATTTGTAGTATGATTTAACTGACTTGTGATCTATTTTCTACTCAAACTATAACAATTTTGATTGGAAACTAATGTGCTATGAATTTGTTTTGTTATTGGTTTGATTGGATAAATATTAGCTAAGCCTACCCAACAATTATGCAGGAAACTTTATTTCTATGCAATCTCAAAGTTTATATTTCCAATGTCAAACAAGCAAAAACAAGTACCTCCATACTTCGTGAATATTGCCAAAACAGTCTTAAACCTATTATAATTGTGATAATTTAGTCATAAACTTTTTTTCCCAATTGAGTCATCAACCTTTTATATTTGTGCCAATTCAGTCCATTTGACCAATTTTGGTCTGACAACGCTGATGTTGATAATTTTCAATGATATTTTAATATTTATTTCTTTATTCATTTTTCCTCTTTTTTTCCTTTTCTTTCTCTTTCTTATTTTTTTCCTCCCTTCATCTTCAACCTCTAGCTGGTGACTAGCCAAAGGCAAGGGCTAGTGAGGTTGGCCCCGCTGGCTGCTGGGGCCATTGGTGAGGGTGAGTTCATGTCTCGACCAACCACTAGCATCACCCTCGCTAGTAGCAAGAAGGATCGACCTTGAGCTTGCCTTTGGCTAGTCACCGAGTTCGGCAATCGGCTAGAGGTTGAAAATGAAGGTAGGAAAAAAAAGAAAGAGAAAGGAAAGAGAAAAAGACGAAAACAAATAAAAAATGAACAAATAATTCAAAAAATCCTAAAATATTATAAAAAATGTGCCGACTGTTGGTGTCCATGACAACATCGGCCGATCAAAATTGGCCTGATGGATTGAATTGGAATAAATGTAAAAAGTTTATAACTCAATTGATACAGAAAAAGGTTTATAACTGAACTGATACAATTGTAATAGGTTTATAACTATTTTGGTAATTCTCCCTTCATAAATCCATAACAAGTATTTAAAATCCAACATAAGCAAAGGACATTGTACTTTTTTATTCATCATGACAGTAAATGCTCCTATGACTACATAACTGAAGAAAAAGTAGGATGTGGTACATTTGATAAATCAAGACGACAATTCATGCATAGGATAAGGAAAGAAGTAGTCCCATTACATAGGGATAGTCAACAAATTCGGTTTATTAAATTTACGGGTATAATAACAAGAGTAAATAGTTGGCTAGACCCGAATTAATTAACTAGGGATTTTATAGGTTTTTGAGGATCTACATCGAATCTTCGAATATGTGATAGTTATTGGATCAACAGATTAAACCTTAGTTCTAGATTGTGGGTTAATAACTTTTTCGTGTGTAGAGACGATTCATACATAAGTTACGAGAAGACACATACAATTACAATCGGATACGATTGGAGAATTGTTTGTCATGTTGGCTGGTGTGAACAAAGTTATAATATAAAGGTCCCCTACTCCAATCAAACTAAGCAAATGGGGCATGCCTAAGCTTAAGATATAGACATATTCGTCAGCAATGTGCCTTGGCGTGAAATGTCATACTTTTAGCCTAGTTATTGACATAAGACATAAGCTTTGATTTGTCTATCTCATCTTGTATGAAGTGGAAGAAAATAACCTGCTCTTTTTTATCTCCCTCACTTCTATAGCTCACATTGTTGACACTTGATTTTTAGTCTACACATCCTAAAGGTAAAATCTTGAGATTAGGATTTCTGATCGGAACAGAACCCAATCCTCAACTAAAAAGAGTCATTTAGCATTTAAATTAGCATTAGTCATTCATTTTCTAGCTTTTTGCATGTAACATCCTCAATTTCAATCCTTGGGTAATGGCTATGGTTTAAGTTTGGTAGTTTTTCAATTGGAACCAATTTTTACTCTTGTTTTAGAAAACCCAGTTTCGGATCCTTTATACCCCCCTTGTTTTGTTATTTTTGTGGAAACTTTTGTAATCCGAATTTCCAAACACTTCTTGAAAGTTTCTCCAAACATCTTTAAGTTTTACATACTTTAATTTTAGAATTTTTGGACTTAATATGAGTAGTACGACAACCTAATTTCCAGACAGTGTAAAATTGCTCAAAATGGGTATTACAGTGATGTTCACACTTTCTTTATTTTCTACAAGCTTTTCTAGGTCGATTTTGAAAAAGTTTCCCTCACAAAAATTATTAAGAACTTCTTTTTCTATGACATACATAAATTTGAGAATTTTTTGATATGATTTGGATTCTGGAAAGAGCTTACTTTCAGAAATAAGAATTCTGTTCAAGCGAACTATTTTTAGTCTATCTTTGAGCTACTAAAAATTGTGTTTACAGAAAGATTTAGATTTCGTGTTCTTCATAAGAAAATGTTTGTTAAGGCCTTGTTTATGACATATTCAAATTTGAGAATTTTTTGAGTCCATTTACTACGTTTTCAAGTCCGATTTTATGAACAGTGCAAAACTATCGGGTTTTATCAGATTTCAAATATTCATCATTTTCTATATAAAAATGTTGGAATCTCGACTTTATCTCTTCTGGTGATTTAATGTGCTCATTCTGAGGTTTCAAATGAGTTATGCTAATCTTTAATTGGAGAGTTCTAGAAAATCAAAGCTTGAAAAATAAGTTGGAGAATTCTAGAGAAAGTCAAAACTTGGGGAGCAAGTTTTAACTAGGAAGATTCTAGAAAGTCCAATCTTGGTGAGCAAGTTGGTCCATGCTTGGTGAGCAAGTTGGAGAACAACTTGGTGAGCAAGTTTGGGTTGTCTATAAATAGACTTAGTCCCCTTTCTTCTCACACCAAATACCACCGCCATCTCCTTCTCTCCTTCGCTTTCTCGCTCTCTTGTTTTGTTATTTCTCAGCCAAGAAGCCTCACGCCCAAAGAAGTCACTGACTCTCTCGTTTTTCTTGTCTCTTGGCCAAACAAGGAGTCCCATGCTCACATACACACACCACCAATTGGCCAACCTTCTCTCTTGCTTCTTTGCTTTTTGTTCACGTCGAGAAAGAGAGAGAGAGCTCACCGACTAGCCTGTGTCTCTCCTTGTTGTTCGGCCAAACAAGAAAGCTCACGCCCAAGAACCGATCGAGATCCCACTTCCATAAGCTCAAGACACGTGACGAAGATCACCCGAGATTCGCCAAGACTCCCGTGTTCCTTTCTTGTTCTAGTTTTATTTCATAGTATAAGTAAACTTCCTAATAATGGGAAAGGAAGTTGTGATGCGTTGTGACATGGTTTGCTTGGACCGTTTCTCGATCGTTTGGTTGATCATAGTTGGTTCATTCTCTTGATTTAACCATGTTTCATGTTTGATGTTTGTCTTAAGCTAGAACCGAGATTTGGTTGGTAAAGTGCATACGTTATAGCCATGCGTGGTGTTCTCTTGTATGAACTTTGCTATTGATTTGCCATTGACACGGGTGCGGTAAGATCCAACTTATGTTAATGGCAATCCCCTCGTCCTCGGTTGATATTAGTAGGTTTACTTGCTAAGTCTCCCCAACTCGTTCCCTGTTATTTCCTTTTCAAATTCAAAGAATGGTATCTCCTATGACCCGGTTTGGCAACCTCGTGGAAATGAGAGCCAAAGTGCTCATTGTGATAGATGGCCGAGAAGGCTGAGCCTATTGCCAGATCACGATGTATGTGATGGTCGATGAGGGCCTAACGGACTTGGTGCCTCATCCGTACGTAGCATGGCATGGCTACACTGACAAAGAATGGGTTGGACCCCTACGTGGGTTCAATGGACCTTTTAGCGGTATAGGCAGGCTGGCTCCAAGGCACGCCACAGGTGGGGTGTAGATCGGCTATGCGGACGGGAAGGAAAGAGGAGATGTGGATGGGATTAGAAGCGAGAAAATGAAGTAGGGGGGATAAAATCACCCAAGCCGAGTTTTGCTATTCATAGTAAGTCAGGAACAGATGAACCTTTAGAATATGTGTGTGAAATATATGATATTTGCCATGACCCAAAGGGCTTGTTAAAATATGGTTGCATGCATTGTAAACATAAGGTTTGCTCATGATGATGCTTGTCTAAATTCAGCTGTTGTTCTAAATGTGATTGTCCCGAGTTTACGTTTTCGCTTGTGCTTATTAAAAAGATAACAATGAACGGGACATCACGTTAATGACCCCGAGGTGGAGCCGTTACATTGCATTTCAATTTTAAAAAGTCAAAGAGTTGACTTTTTAGTCAAACTTTGACCAAAACTCAATCCAAAGTAAAATTTTGGTTTTTTACATATAAAACCCCCCAAAATAGTGTCAATTTCACTTCTGCACAATTAATTTTCAAAAATTTCAAAGTTTGACCCATTGATTGACATTTTAGTACATAAGTATTAAAATGTTGACTTTTTTTTTTTGTAACCCAGGGAACCCCCGCACGGCCGACAGCCGGGATTAAAATGTTGACTTTTTTTTTTTTTTTTGTAAAGGTAAGAGTAGTATAACTTATCATAACACCATGTACAACCTAGGCTCGAACCAATCCTGACCATATTAGGACACAACAATGTCCAGACAAGGTTAGAACAGGTCCAGCAGGAACAACAAAACCACCAAAGGCCAAAAGGCCAGCTAAATACAAGGAACCTAAAAGGAAAAGCACCTAGCCATGTCTTCGGAAGCACCACGTGGACAGCAAGGACCAGAGTGCGATGTCACCGGACCATGTCTTGAGGAGGCGGCACAGAAGAGCCCGGAGCCTAAAACGCCGAAGCAATCGGCCTGGGCAGCCAGCAACATCCTAAAAAAAACCAAGAAACAACCCTCCATACAAAGCCAAAGCGCCAACTAGGAGGCCGTAGTCGCTTGAAAAATAGAAGTAGGAAGGCCCCACTTCCTTTGAAAGATACGATTCCTATGGGTATCGTCAACAATCCCAAAGGATAAAACTTTGTCCTTCACCACTTTGAGGAGGTGTGTGCGCATACCCGGGATAGAGATGGACTTGTTCCTGAATATGGCATTATTCCTTTCAGTCCAAATAATATGGCAAAGTGCACCAAGGGAGAACCTGGATACTTTATGGGCAAAGGATGAACCCCCACAAACTTGCTTAGCCCACCTAATGTGCTGTAACCAAGGTCTGTTGCGCCAGGGAAGGCTACAATTAGTAGCCCAGAAGTAGGCCAGCCTACTGGTCGAGGAGCAATCAAAGTAGAGATGATTAATAGAATCCGGAACTAGGCCACAGAAAGCACATGTAGCCTCGGCAATCCTGCGGTTTTGTAGGAGAAAAACCTGGGTGGGTAGCCGATTAACAGAGGTGAGCCAAAGGAGAAAGGCATGCCGAGGAGCAATATCCCGATCCCAGACAAAAGAATGCCAAGGGACCGAAGGACCTCTCTTTCTGATGTGGTCATACGCACGTGCAACCGAGAACGCTCCTGAAGGGTGAGGAGTCCAAGTTAGTGCATCTAGTTGATTATCCACAAGAGGTGGTTGTTCATCCATCCATCCTAATATCGTGTTCAGAGTAGAGGAAGGTCGCCAGGAACGTTCAAGGAAACCCTTGACCGTGATGTCTCTTGGGATCCTTGAATGATAGATGTCGACATTGCTGAAAAGCTGGAAGATCGGGCCTCTGCAATGCCAGAATCAAACCCAAAGAAACAAGATCCGTTCCCAATTCTCCAACGAAAAAGGGTATGGGCAAAGGCTCTCATATCCGTGATTTTCTTCCACGCCCAAGAGCAAAAAGTGGGTTTGGACACAACCCAAAAGTTTGTCTTTTTAAAAATTGAATGAATCCATTTACACCACATGGACTCCTTGTCGAAAAAGAGGAGCCATATGTGCTTGAGAATCAATGCTCCATTATAATCAATAAGACACCGCAGACCAAGGCCACCTTCCTCTTTGGGAAGGCAACCATATTCCACGCCACTCTAGCTCCACCGCACCTAGATCGGGCCCTTTCCAAAGGAATTGACGTAAAATAGTCTCAATTCTATACAAGACAGTTTAGGTATATAGAATATGGAGGCCTAATAGACTTGCATAGAGTTTGATCGGTTGGAGGCGTCCGAAGAAAAGAAAGAAACCTCCAGACCAAGATCGGGCACGGCGGTGATAGAATCAACCATATTTGCGGTCTTCTTTGCGTAGTCTAGAAGATATAATAGGCACGCCCAAGTATTGGACGGGAGAGTACCTTCTTGGAATCCCAAACAATGGAGAATTTGGTCACATAAGGCCGGTTACCTCCCCGATTGAAACGTTTTTGCCGATTCGGTTTTAGTCCGCACCAATCGGTGAACAAATGAAGCGAATCTTTAATTAGGCCCACCGAACTCGGTGGGCTTCCGAAGGGAGCACGTCATCCGCAAAGAATAGGTGTGATAGGCGGTCTTTTTACACCGCCAATACCAATGGAAGTCCCGCCTAAAGAGTTGAGAATACCGGAGAAAACTTCCATAACAAGTATGAAGAGATATGGTGATAATGGATCTCCTTGTCGTTATTTGAGCTACCAAAAAACCATGCAATTCCCCATTAATTGAAACCGAGAATTTGGCAGACACAAAAGCCATAACCAATTTGATGAAATATTCAATTTGAAGGCTATTAGGACCTTCTCAATAAAATTCCAATCAACGATCATATGCCTTTTGAAGTCAACCTTTAATCAACTTAGGGAGATAAGCGTTGTGGTGGAGTTCATAAACAACTCTGAGCAATCATAATATTTAAATGAAAATGTTTGGGCGGGGCCAATCAGAGAAGGCAAAATAAAGAGCTACCGTTTATTTTGGATATGCATTTTGTAGAGGGTGTTACAACATTCAATAGGTCTTTGGAAGAAGCATTGGGGGACTTGAATTTAGTGTTGTTTAACTCTTTGAGCATACATCCGAATCAACAAGAAGATGAAATCTCCCAAGTTGTCAAAAAATTATAACCATTTTTACCCTTCCATAGCGAGAAGAGGTTTTCACCATCTAATTTGTATCAAATTGTTTCTCTGGTCCTCATCTAGAGCTCTCTCAATGTAACACTAATATCCAGTTTAGGCCAGTAAGAAAGCCCTCCGATGATTAACAATGTGGTTTTGACCTCTAATGGATCATTCCTCTGAATTCGAGAATACGGTTGTGAAGGCCCGTTTGTTGGCGAAGTGGTGGAAGAATTTAGTGTTCTGAAAATTAAGAAGGATTCCTCGAGCCTTAAGAGGTTTTGGTCAAAAGGATGAAGTTCCAAGGCGAACTAAATTTGTCAAATATCGATATTTTATCCGATTCAAACCACCGGAGATTCCTGAATGCTTAAAATAAAGAATTTAAAAGGTTTTAGAATTAGATGGCAAAAGTAAGTTAACCACCAGAGACGAGTGATCCGATATCCCCGAGGGAAAAAAAAAAAGGAAAACCGGCGAGACCATATGTCGTTAAAATTTTGGCCAAAATTGTATTTACAACCGATATATCAAGATTTCAAGCCCCTGCCCGGCTCAATTCATCCAAGGAGTTGAACTCCCTGATAAGATTAAAGTGCCATTTGATTTTGAGTGTTCACCATATACAACAAAGATAGGCAAGACTTGTTTAAGGAGAAGAGTCCGAAAACATGGATTAACCGGGTTTGGTGAGGATAAGAGTGACTTCCATTTCGTGGGTTCCACCCAAACCATTTCTTCCAAGGGGAGGAATCGAGTTGAAATCCACCGCCAATTTCCATAAAGATCCCGAGAAATACTAGCAAAAAGGTGGCCTTTTATTTTAGTTTCCAAATGCCTATACAAGAGAGGCGGTGGGCCCCGATAAAGGAGCGAATCTCAGCTTGCCTGACAGGGTGAACTAGTCCCTTGATATTCCAAAATCCAAAAACATATGGGCGAAAAAGAGGGTTATTTATGAATTTCCTAGCCTTCCTCCTCTTATCTTTCTTCTTGGAGGATGTCGTACTAGGAGATTGGCCATGCAATCTCAGATAATTTTTTTAAATGGTGGTTGGGGAGAAAAGCAATCAAAGAACAATTTAAGAATCATGTCTTAATGTGTCCTAATCAAAGGATTAATTTTGGTTAAACAATGTTTGTTGACCTGAAATGCCAATTCAAGCCAAATTTCCATTCATACTCTACACTCGATAGTGTTAAGTTCACCTTCCCACCTGAATTTAACTGTCCATCCGAGGAGTTAAAGTTCTACACACACGCCGGGCATAGGAGATCCTGTCTAGCTTCTCGGTTTGGGTATCACGTAGAGTGGTTTACCAAGGGCACTTGCCAATCGCCCAAGGCCCACGGGGACCAGAGGGAGAAGGGTATATCCCCCAGTCTAACCCAAACAGGGAGAGAGTCCAACTTGCCCTTTTTTAACGTCATTTTCTGGTTCCACTGTTGCAGCATAAGTGTGCAACTGAAGATGGATATAGGTCCCGTATCCAGTAGCTTCCTGCGGAAAGCCTCACTAGGTACATGAAAGAAATAAAACCCATTCTCATGTAGTTTTATATCCACAACTTGATCTCCCAAGCCTTTTTGATAGCCTCTTCGGTGAGCTTGAACGGGATTCTCTTACCAATGTAGTGCCCAACTATGCATTCCTTCCACCGAGGATTCTGCTTCACCGCTACATCAGGAGGTATATCAACAATGGCTTCACCATTTTCCATCAAAGGTGGAACAAAAGAAAGGTTATAGCCTTTGGTTAATACCTTGGCAACATTTGCCCAGGATTTGGTCATTTGGGGAGGAGGACGACTACTAGATTTCTCCTTAGTGACAAGTTATGGTTTTGATCAACCAGGAGGACTAGCGATGTGCTCATGTCTAGGAGGGAAAAGTTTTCTAGACGGCCTCTACCCTTTGGGGCAATTTGGAACCGGGGGGGCTATTTTTTGTTAAAAGCTACATTTCCCCTGATTTAGAGGTTCCAATTAGCAACTTTGGGCCTAAAGACTCCGATACCATCTAACTCTGGTGTGCCTCGTACATTGCGATGTTTAAGACATGGCCATTACCTATTGCCCGCGATGTCGGGATAAGGGTCAACCTCCAATGCGGGCGGGAGGTCAGTCAAAGAGGACATTCCTTCCATTTGGGCATAAGACCAAACACCTACCGGTCAAACCAACCCCACCATCCTCCGTAGCGGGGCACGCAATCCGGAGAAAATGCAACAACCATTTAACTCAAATATTCTGTCCCAATTCGAAACCCAAACCCAAGTCCCAATTCAACTCAACCCATGAAGGGACTGGAGGAGTGAGCGTGAATAAGAGAGCTACCTTGAGGACGCTCCAGAACCCACATCTCAGAAAAGCTGGACTGTTCACGCGAGGGAAGAAGAGCCAGCGAATCTCAGATCTGAGCATCAGCTACTGTGCTCTTTGAACGAAGGGTTAATTCCTTCTGAAGGGTGAGAGAGGCGTATCCAGGGGACCCAACCTCCAAATCTCAGACGAAATGGTCGCCGGGAACACCCAGATCAACGGGAAGTCGGCGGGTGAACAGTAGCCACCGGGCAACCCCCAGAGAGCACACCAGCTAAAATGTTGACTTTTGATCAACACTTTGTCCAAAAAAAAATTCTAAAATTTCAAAACCCCTAAATCAACTCATTTTCAGCTTAATTTCACTTTGGCATCATCAATTTTACAAAAATCGGTTTAGAATTAACTTTTCCTCAATTTGCGGAATTTGGTTCAAATCGGCCAAAGATGAAATTACTTCATTTCTAATCATTTTTTAGGATAATTTCCTTCACAACATTTGATATAGAGGTTGTATTACAGTCAATTTTGGAAACAATTTTGTAATTCCAAGCCAAGAGAAAAAAAACCCCCAATTTAGGCCATAATCAGTTATTTTGATCAATTCTTCATAATATGCGCAATTAAGACACGAATGAGGCTAATTTCTTATATGAAATCCAAATTTGAAATAAATTTTGGAAGATTCACATGAATTTGAGCCAATTTGATCAGTTTAGTGATCCAATGATTGAGAAATCTAAGAATAATTGGTCTAATTAATGCAATTCAACTTGACCCATTGTAGACTAACATCCAATTTGATGAATTGAGGCTCAATTTGGCTAATTGGACTTCAATTAAATTCGTTAATTTAGCTTGGCCATGCAATTTAACTCAAATCAAAGAACAATTGGGCTAAACAAGTTAAATTGAACCAATCTGTGCATGAATTTCAAATTGGTTCAATCCAATTTAATTGAATTCAATATTAATTAAGTCAATCAATCATGATAGGGATTAAATTGCAAAAAATTAGAACAAATTGGGCCGAGAATGGAATCGATTCAACCCAATCAAACTTGGGTAAATCAGTCCACTCGGTTCAAACAGGTTTGACCCGAATTAAACCGGTCCGATCAAACTGGCCATTTTCCGATCGAAAATCCAGCAGCCGGCAGTCCATTCCAACCAACCAAGGCTTGCTACATCCTTTTGAGCCCAAAATGACAAAAATGCCCTTAAATGAAAATTACAAAAATGCCCCTAAGTGAAATTATTAAAATGCCATTTCTCAAGGATTAAGTGAATTACTTAGGAGTAAGCAAATTAATCATGGCCACTCATTTAGAATTGATCATGGCCATCCATAATGCCGTGTCACCTATCCTTAACTTTTAAGGAATATTCTTAATCATTAAGGATGCATTTTAGGCCATTAGATCGATTAAAGGGCTAGGATTCAAAGTTTGGGAGGTATATAAGCTTTTTTTCCTTCAAAATTGGATAAGAACTCTCATTTTTCAGATCTGATTTTTCTCTCTCTTCTCTCTCCCTCTGTCTCTATCTCACGTTCTCTCCCTCTTTATTCTTGGCCAGGAGCTTTCCTTGCTTACGCCAGCCACTTACCGGCTGATTTTCAGCGCACCGCCACCACTCCGGCAACCCTCCGGACATCCCGGAGCTAGTGGCAAGGCCGGCCACAACTGCTGGTGGCCGGAGGTCCTCCGATCAGCTTCATCTCTCTCTTGGTTATATCACCGGCAACTGAGCCGATGATTGATTCAGCCGGCTTCTCTGGTGATTCCGGTGATTCGACGATCCATTTGACAATCCCGAGCCATCTAACGGTCTTCCTTGGCATCCTCACGTGGCTATGGTGGCCAGCCTCCCTCTGAATGGCCACCGGATCGCTTCATTTTACTCGATGTTCAATTAAACATTCATTTATGCAAAACCGAGTCGGTTCTCACTTTAGCTTATACACTCGATTCTCATAGGTTTGTTGAGCTTTCTGAGGCTTCTCTGTGCTGTCCTTGAGCTGAATGTAGAGGCCGGATCGCTTGATTGTGCATCAAAGTATCATTACACAAGGTGAGTTCAAATCTGTCATTCTCGGATCCTGATGACCTGACTACTTGTGATGATGATTTGACTTTCAAAATGTTGAAATCTGGCAAAGTGATTAGCTAGAGAGTCGTAGAATACGTCTTGAGCTTTGATTTGATATGCCACACGCCTTAAACGGATGTCGTTTGCTAGGTCAAAACTCCTTCGAAAATCGAGATCAGTAGTTGGAATGAGAATGTTGTATTCTATTCTTCTATGATACTAAGCGACCTTGTTCGGTTTGATGATTTTTTTTATTTTCTGAGTTCTTTATTTAAGAAAACTTCCTGTATGAAAGTTGTTAAGTACATTCAAATCTATTCACTATAAAAATTTCATAAAATTCCAAGCATGTTAGGTTAGGACGACTAGTAACGTCATCTAGGCATAATTCTAGTGATAGATGAGTTTCTGAATGACCTTCATGTGTTCTTCGATTTTTATAAATTTTTGTATTCAAAATATGAAAACATTTTCTTCATGAAAGTTCACATTGAGATCGAAATCTTTCCATTGACACAAATTTTATAAAACTCTGAGTTCATTTGGATTTTCAAAGGAATTTTTATTATTTAGACAATATTTGTGTTCTGATCTAATTTTTCTTTCTTTGAAATCCAAAATATATTTCTTCTAATTTGATAAACTTTGAGTCATCTTTTGCAAAAAATAAAAACTACAAAGTTGTTCATTAGGGCCTTATTACGTAGACCGGAAATTTTGACGTCCTAATAGCAATTTTTATGGGGTCAATTTGATAAAAGTCTCAGATAAGGTCCTCTCGGGCTTAAACCTGATTTGCAAACGAGTCCTTGGTGAAAATCGAATTTTACAAAAATTTGGAGGGCTTTTTAGAAAAAAACTCAAAACATGACAACTGTCGCACACGGAAAATCTTAACTGCTTAAAAATTTTGGCAGGATTTTGATAATAACCACTATTTTCCCGTGACTTTTTTAATTCAAATTCAAACAGGGTCCAGACTGTCACTAAGGGTAGAATTGTATTCGTGAAAATCGGTGAAGAAATAGAAAAAGTGGTCCTCTTGACTTTTTATCCTCGTGACATAAGCTTTCTAATGACACATGAATCACTTCATTTTGACATCATTAGGTTGATTAATCATACTCAAATAGAATGGATCCGAATTTAGTAACTAATGATTGATTAAGTGGTCTTCTTGTGAGGCCCATTTCTCATTGCTTGATTGGTTGAGAAACAAGATCCATGGACCTAAATGCATGCTTTACTCATTGCTATGCATGTGTTTGTTAGATGTATGTTAGGCTCGGTGCATGTTCGACGATAGCCCATTATGATCACTTAAAACCCGACTTTAGGGGTTAATCGATATGAGTTGCCATTTTGTAAATACAAATGGTAGCCCATTGTTGTTAACCATTAATCAAATAATGTTAGATGATTAAGTGGGTGGGTGAATCGAAATACATGTAAAGCAAAGGCCGTTCCCAAGGCCCGTGTTTGATTGGTGAATTGTTTGCATCATTACCTTTCTTAAGTTGTTTCTTTGTACATTGTTTGTCATGAATGTATCTTATGGATATAAACACCGACACCCGAGAGGCGATCCATGGAGCCAAAATTGTAAAAGACGGAGGTGATAGACCGATGTTCAATCCGGTCTCAATTTATATTCAATTCATTCATTCCCGATTATATCTCGGGTTTTCAATTTGTGTAGCAATAAAGACCCAATGAGTTGCGGATTTTACTTTCTCGCACTTAGAATTAGCTCGTCTTTTTAATACCATGAGTATTTACTTTGGGCAATGCTTTTCAATACAATTGTTTGTTTCTTTCCTTTCTAGACTA
This sequence comes from Syzygium grande, assembly GCA_024733475.1. NCBI lineage: Eukaryota > Viridiplantae > Streptophyta > Magnoliopsida > Myrtales > Myrtaceae > Syzygium > Syzygium grande. The sequence continues at coordinate 730,981 of JAMXDD010000001.1, forward strand.
AGATAGAATTAATGTAGAATCTTAAATGAAAACACAAAAACAAGATGCATGATCACCTAGTGGACTAAGACTTTGGCATAAAAATGATAAAAAATAAATGCATGACTACTTAGATAATAATCACGATAAGTTTAGCGGTACCGAAAGGGCGCTAATAGAAATATTAATGCAAGCTAGTCCCCGAACTCATGATCTCTGGTTTTCGTAAAAACCGAAACAAAACTCTCACGTTTCGATTGGGTACTCTAGCCGACCCCCGACCTAGGCTAGTGGCGACTCCTAAAAAAGATAAAATCGATTTGCTGTCACGCGAGGTATAGATTTAGGAAAAATCCACGTTCATGATCAATGGACCGTTTCATGAATACTTACCTCTAAACCCGCTTCATCGAGTTCTTCCCTCGTGAGGTAGGTCGCGACACACATGCATTCTCATGTATGAATAACGATGGATCTAGAATTTTAGGGTCGGGGGCCCAAGCTTGTGCTTGATGTTTATGTATATAAGGCATAACTTTTGCGAGTATCCTTCACTCCCAATATCCTATGAATCTGGATTTAATCCCAAACCATCGAAGTGGTATAACTTCTCAAAATTAAAAACATATGTTAAGAAAACCCTCATAATAGATTTTGAAATTGACAAAACTATCCATATATGTCATGTAAGTTTGATAAATGTCTTGAAGTATTTTGATTCAGGAAGTTATTCTTAGAAGAGAAGCATATGGCAATCTTAATCTTGTCCAGATTAAGGAACTTACTTTAAGTAAATGAGGTTCAAACTTTATACTAGAGATTAAAAACTTTAGATTCAGAGAACTAATTATTTTCCTATCCTAAAAAGTAAGTCTAGAACTCGACACAAGTTTGGAATGTGACACAAGTTCGGAATATAAATAACAGCTAGTGATCTGGTTGGATTTAGCATTTAAAATGAATTGATTGACTCAATCTTAAAGTTTGTTTTTACAAAGAAAATTTGACATGCAAAATATCTTAAATAATTGGCAAATCAATCTTGAGACAAGTTACTTTCTAAACGGAAAAGCTCTATTTCTGTAAACCAAGACATTGGTTGTGTGGACAATCATAATCAATGAAGATTTAGATTTTGTCACTCAACGGCTACACAATCTTCTTAATACAAATTTGTCCAGTGTGGACATTGGAAGATGATCTTCTAAAGATTGTCCAATGGCTAGATTGGAAGTGGAGGAGTACAAAAGGAAACTAAGGTGCTGAGAAGTAGGAGCAAGAGACAAAGTCTAGAATCTACAATACCAAAGTCTGAGCGTACTTCAAACATATATACTTGTCTTCAAGTGTGCAAAATTTGTGATCTTGAGAGTAGTACTAAAAGAGTGATTTAGTGAGATAGCAAGACCTATTATACACTGAGTGTTATCACTCATAATTGTAATATCTTAATTGATCATCTAGTAGAATCCAGCTAGTAGGCTGTTAGCATGTGAGAGTGAATGTAGGCTTGATTTAAGCATAATCACTATGCATCTTGTGTGCAGATTTTCTCATCTCTTAAAGTTGCTTTTGTTTATTACATTCTATTGCACACTTACATAACTGCTTCCAAAGATTGTTTAAAATCTGAACGCTGTACTCTAAGTTCAAACTTTGTTCTTGATCTTTTGAATTCCGCTTTAAATTTGTCAATAATAGTTAAAATCACCTATTTACCCCACTCTAGGTAATTCTTACTAGCTTGATGTTTGTAATTTTGATGATCTGAAAGCCACAACAAAGACAAAAAAAAAACAATGCGTAGGGCACATTGATTACCCATTTTCTAAGGCTATCGTGGGTACGGCTTGGTCATAGAAGCCTCGTTTTTTGAGAACTGGTTTAATTTGCTTCTTGATCTCTCAACCTCATATACCCTCGAACCATAATCCTGTGTGGATAACATATCAAATTCAATGGTGTTGTGCATGAAGAATGCAGGTCTTGACGGCACATGTAGAGTAACTGAGTGGTTGTTAAGCATGTGGAGGACTGAGGCAATCGTTGGCCGGCTAGCCGCATTTTCTTGGACACATAGTAAACCAATGTGGATGCACCTCTCAATTTCAGTACTCGAACTAGAAACTATAGAGGGATCAATGATGTTTGATATTGATCCTTCGCTCCAATTGTTCCAAACCTGCAAACATCTAACAAACATTGAGCATATTGATCGCTGGAATATTATGCAAAATGAGAAGGTATGCTCTTATACTTACATAGCTTATCAGGATCTCCATGTCATTGTTCATGCGGTGATTGTTCCTCTGACCACTCACAATCTCTAAAACCAGCACTCCGAAACTAAACACATTTGACTTGACTGAGAAGTTTCCGTTCATCACATACTCCGGCATTATGTATCCGCTGTGCATCACAATAAGTCCACCATATTAGTTCTATTGTTTACTTTGTTCTTTTGTTAATCATTAGCTCTAGGAGGTTGCGGCACTTACTAGGTCCCCACAATTCGGTTTGTCTCTGCTTGAGTTTGGTCCAACTCGGACAGCCTTGCTATAATTAAATCCGATATCTTAGGATTCATGTCTAAGTCCAACAAAATGTCGCTGGCTTTGAGTTCCCGATGGATGATAAGTCGAGAGTCTTCATGTAGGTAAAGCATCCCTCGAGCGACACCCATTATTATCTTGTGACGCCTATCCCAGTTTAGACTTGCACGCTTCTGGGGATCTACACATGTTGGTGGAATCACATTCTATAATACATCAATTAATTATTTTGTGAGGATTTGATTTACAAATGACCATCGGAGAAACATACCGAATATGAACTGATCAAGGCTTGAATTGGGCACAAACTCGTAAATGAGAAGCTTTTCGACTCCTTCCAAACAGAAACCTAGGAGCTTGACCAAGTTCCTATGTCGTAGCCTAGATAGTAATATGACCTCATTCTTGAATTTTACTTCCCCTTGGCTGGAATTTTGCGATAGCCGTTTCACTGCGATTTCTTGTCCATTGGAGAGACCCTGAAATTTCACCATTTTAGGTCCTTGTGAGTATTGATTGGGACATTGAAGCATGAGTATCATATTGATGTCATCTTTGACTATTTGGTTGCTTAAATTTTGAATACAAGAGAATAGTGTATGTGCTTTATTAATTATTACCTTGTAAACAGCACCAAAACTGCCTTGTCCAATCTTCTTGGAATCAGAGAAATTATCCGTTGCCGCTCTAATAGTGCCGAAATCAAATTGCAGCGACTCCTCCGTGATAATTTCAGCCACAACTGCGCCTAGAAAGACAAAAACGAGGTCATTTAGAGCGAGCCTCATTATCTGTTCATAGTTTCCCTAATTAAAGAGTCACCACCTTTTAGTATGTACAATTGCACGTGCAGGCATTACTAATAAACCCTAAACCCTAAACCCATAACCTTTATAAACTTCTTGGCCTAATTGCCGAAAACGATTTACTATTTTTATGGTGCAAAAGCATAGTCATTAGTCAGCTTCATCATTTCCATGATCTTTTTCAACCTCATGAACGTTGCTGTTGCAATGCAAAAGGATAAAGACTCACCTTCAACATTTTGTCTGGGTTGTTTCTTCTTCCTTTTCACTTTCAGGAGCACGACAGCGCCAATAATGAGTAGTGCAGAAACAATTGTGACAGCCGCAATGATCACAGTCCTCGTCGAATTGCTCTTTCCAACTGCAAGAGCAAAGGCACAATATGTTTATGATCATTGCTCACTTCTTACTAAGTAACACACTGGAGAAATTACTAAAGCGCCGTTACAACTATGGAAACGAAATTCATGTTGCAAAGATATAACAAGAAAATATACGCACCACAAATTACAAAGTGAAAATACATCGTGCCAATCTCCGATAACTAAAGGGAAAGTTATTCAGATTTCTGGATTTTGTCATCCTACCAGTTTTTGTCTCATGAGATTCGGAATATATCACATTATTCTCTAAATTTTTGTTTTTCGGGGTAATTGGTTGCCTTTGCGACTTCGATTTCATTACTTTCATGAATTTCTTATGGAAATCAGAGTAAAGACGGTGATATGGTTTACAGAAACATATGGGACCAAGGCATACATGCGGACTACCGCCATCTGTGGCCACCATTGAGTAGGCGATCATTGCTAACAAAAAAACCTCTACTGCACTAAAGATGGTCTCTCTCTCTCTCTCTCTCTCTCTCACAGATGACCACGGGGGTAGAGAGAACAACAATCACGGTGGTCTTAGGTCTTTATTATTTATTTATTTGATTTTTTTTTCCCATCCTATCTTATGTTCATAAAAAAAACTTAAAATGTCAGAATATGTATATTTCTAAGTATTTTGTCAAACCAAAATATAATATATAAATTTTTTTTGAGGAATTTCTTATCGAACTTATAAGTAATAAGTAATAAGAGAGTTTACAGAAACTCCCTTATTAGGTGATGTTGTTTTTTTTTAATTAATTGTTGATCATTTAATACACAGGTCCCATTTGTTTCAACATCTAACAAGAGAATTTCGATAAAATTTCGTAGTATGTCTAACATTGCTAATCAATCTTATTCTGATTAACTTCATTTTCGGACCATCAAACACGATTAAGGCAAGTTTTAGCCTCTCTTTTCCTTTGATGATCAGTAATTATCGAACATCTGCTGGTGATTCATTACCCTAGCCTAGACTGACAATCTCAAAAGACAACTTGTGAGCTATGAATGCCATAAGTTGTGATTCAATGAACTGACTCTGATAGTTGACAAGAAGTCATGTAGATGCATCAAAGATTAAACATTTCTTCTTTTCCAGAAAATATGGACCAATCGATATCTTCTTTTTTGCCAAAAAGTATTTGTTAAACATACCGATCCAAAAAATAAAAATTACAGGATCCACTGAACATATATCAATTAAAAAGTCGTATGATTTATAGAGCATGTAGATTAAGCTCATATAATCAATTGATCGCGTGAATCTCACGTGAAACCTGGATATTTTTAATGAAAAAAGAAGACACAAACGCCCTGTACCTAACTCCTGAACAAGAGCCAACATACCTGGTGGTGGAGGCAGCACATCTGGCTCCTGCGTTGGCGATGGCGGCGGTGGCGGCAGCAACAGAAGTGGCTCATTGAGCGAGTTGAAGAACGGATGATTGGCCTTGTATATGATTAGGCAACTTGGAACCATGAACCGTCCTCCTGAGAACGTGGAACAGCAATCCTTGATCATCTGGACGCCTATCACTAGGCAGTTGTGACATTGCTGCTCTGTTAAGTCCGGCATGCACTGCACCAATGCGTAGATCATGTCAGATCCCGCTGATTCGCTCCCTGAAGCGTACTTTCTCAGCGAGCTGCCACCTGCCGCCTCAGCCCGCAGACTGTTCAGGAGCTTCCTTAGCACGGCGTCATATGTGTCTGGGCTCGAGACGTTGTATTTGGTTTTCACGATGTAGTGGGGTTCTGTCGCGACTATGTTGAAGAACGAGGCATCTGAGTACCGGATGATGCAATTATCGGAGTAGAGGAGTGCCTCTTTCTGGAGGGGGCAGAGGCTGCTGATGTCGGAGGCCAAGACATCGAGGCTGGCGCGGCAGGTCTCGGCGCTTAAGTCACCGCGGCAGAGGCCAAAGACGTAGAGGGTTAGGGAGGTGCCAAAGACGGTGGCAGAGGCATTGAAGAAGCCGTAGGAGAGTGAAGAGGAGTTGACGGTGGAGATGGAGGAGAGGAGGGTGGTGAGGGTGGTTTGGTAGGTGCTGTTGGCGGTGAAGTTGCCGGTCGAACCACAAAGGGGTCACCGAATTGGGCGTTTATGGTGGAAGCAAACATGAGAAGAAGCAAGAGAAGGAGATTTGCAGGATCCATTTTTTTTTCTTTGGGTGCTTCGGGTCCCTCTTTGATAGAAGTATTACTCAACAAGCTCGTTCCGTAGATACTATGACTACCATGTTGATAGCGTGGAAAACAAAATGTGGTGAATCATTTTATATAGGGCAGCTGCCATGCCTAGCATGCTAGGCCCAACACGCTATTTGCAGAGTTGCTGCAGAGTTATTGTGTTTTGTTGAAAATATGTTTCGAATTTGAATCCGAAACGAAAATATAAATTTTGAGAAAAAAAAAGGAACGAAGAAAATCTACTACGCGTTCGACTGAGCAACTGAATTTGGAAAGTGAATTGTAGAATTTGAGTTGGACTTTGACTCGGTCTAACAAAGGTCAGAAAAAGATAAAATAAAATAAAAATAATATTTTATTCTTTCCTAATTCTAGTGGGAGTAAGAGTCTGCCAAAGAAAGACGAAACAGAAAAGTCCAAACTTGGACCTGTTGACCGAATCGTGGAATATCTTCTCCACGTTGAGTCGGTCACTATGTGTTCCTTCGCTGCGGAATATATATTGCAAGGAACATCTTGGCAGATGCAGTATTGAAGCACCGCGGTTGACATCGAGTGCTTGGCGTGGGTTTATCTCCCTAGGATCTTGTTCGTGCAATTATACCAAGAGTTCAACTGTTCGTAGCGATTAAATCTTGTGTTAAGATTTGTGTAGAATTCTTTTGCGAGATTGAGAGATTATTTCATGAGGAATTGTGAGGCTAAATACTGTGTGAATTATTGGGTGTAATTGGGGCACGAAAAATACTAAAAGTGCTTGAGTGACTCGAGTGTGGTTGTAAGCTCTATTGTATCGCTTAATCTATAATGGAATTCCGTGCTGCTCTTCCCATGAATGTAGGTCACTATGATCGAATCACGTAAATCTGGTGTTCAATTTATTTTCTTATTCTGTCAATTTTATTGTTTAATCGCTTGGCTTCCGCAATATATTTCTCAAGGGGCAACGTTCGAGTCTCGAGACACTATTGACTCCTTTGACTGTGTCTCTGTCTTTTGCGAGTACAATAAGACGACCGGCGATTTCCCAAGCAATAAGCAATTCGAGTCTCGAAGAAGCATAGACTCTAATGGAAAAGCAAAGTCGAAAGAAAATGTGGGCACAATATTTTATATTACTTAGTAGTTTGGTAAGAGGAAACTTCCACTTAAATATCTTATTCCATAATTTAAAATTAGAAGTTGTCGAATGATTGCTAATGAACGGAATAGGATAATCTGATTTGGTTCAATTGAGAAGGACCAAAAAGTCCCTTGAGCAATAACTCGAACATAAAAGATTTGGGAAATGAAAAAGAAAGAACTTGCAAATTGAAATATTGCTAATGAATGGATGAATCGTGCTTTGATCTCCTAACTGGAAGATCGACCCCAAATTTTGATTCCTGATTGGCAATTAACCACTAATGATAAAAGTTTAGGGTTTAGTGCAAAAAAATTACTTTCCCTGGTATACTTACTTTTTTTTATAGCAAAAGTTAGTAATCCTGTAAATTTGAAAGTACAAGATTTTTAGGTATTAATGCAATGAGAGTTTTAGTGCAACGTCCCAAATTCAACTTAGCGTCCGCTGCATCCTCCTATTCTAGGACCTCGATCTCCTATTCTCCCCAATCCAGATGAATCTGCACAAATTATTAGTAAATCAACGTCCACGACATGGAGTAAACACATCACCGACTGCGCATGTACTCTATCACTTCTCCTAGAGATCAAAAATGCTAATAATAATAGATCAAGCATTTACTATCATTTATTTATACCATATAGGTAATCCCATTGATTTATATAGATGGTTGCACAAGTATGATTCTAAATAGGGAAAATTGTTTAAAAAAGTCCTAAACATATTTCACATTTTCTAATTCAGTTCTAAACTTTTCAATTTTGTCAATTCAGTTTTAAATATTTAGAAGTTTTGCTAATTGAGTTTATTCAGTCAATTTTGTCTAGAAATCGTTAACGTGGACGCTGACCATTCTACGTAGCATAGCCGACGCTAATGAGGAGGGCCCTTGCCATCTCAGGCGAGGCGATGGTTGCCCTCCCTTAGGCGAGCAAGGGCAACCCATGCTCTCGCCTAAGGCTAGCGACCTCCGCAACCATTGATGAGGCATGGTGGAGGGAAAAAGGGAAAAAGAAAAAAGAAAAAGAAAATAAAAGAAAAGAAAAAAAAGCGAAAAAAGATAGAAAAGAAAAGAAAAGGAAAAAAAGGAAAAAAAAGAATAAAAAATTATTAAAATTTGTTTGCATCAGCATTAGTCGCGTCACATAGGACGGTTGGCCGACGCCAACATTAGTAATTTTTGCAATATTTGTTGGATAGAATCAATTGGCAAAATATGAAAATGTTTAAAATTTAATTTGCAAAAATGAAAGATTTAAGATTTAATTGATAAAAATTTAATAGATTTAAAATTTTTTGGACAATTTGAATGTGAAATTCCCAGCACAAAATCCGTCCGTGTTCAAGCCTCTGCGTATGGCTAATCAAAGAACTTAAAAAGTTCTCCATACGTTCTCCGAAGAAAAGCTCGACACGCGGCTGCACACGGAGAGCCTCACTACTGTACCTCTCCCTCGCTGCTATTTTTATATACGAGTCAACAAATCAGCTTTGACCAATCAAGAAAGAATAGATGAAGCCAAGAGTCTCATCTAACGGCAAAATCAGAATCCCTTGTATGCCTTCAGAGGAGTCCCACCAATATGCGGTCAAACTTGGCTACTGATCTATATCCAATTTTCACGGGCCCATTTTGAATTCAAAGTAGGCATATTATACACCGACTCAAACTTGAGAAATTTTTTAATAGCTCCTGATGAGCCGCGGAGCTGTGGACGATTGACCAAGGAGAGCTAAATAGGTGTTTGTAGTCTAGTCATTTGGTATGCAAGATTTAGTCAACAAGAAAGAAACAAAAAGGTGGATAGTAAAAGGAAAAAGAAGATGAACGGTAAAAGAAAGAAGAAAAAGGAAATATATCTTTTTTATAAAATTCAACAAATTACATGAAACGATGTCGTTTTGAGCAAATTTGTTTACGTTAGATCGCCAGCATGCTACGTAAGACAGTTGGCGATGAGTGGATTGCTATATCAACAATTTCCAGTGAAAATGGACGAAAAGGACTACATCGGGAATTTCGCATAAAGATTTTTATCTAAATCGAAAAAATTGAAAAGTTTATGACTAAATTGATATGCATAGAATAAATTTAATATTGATTGAGTAATCTTTCCCGCGTGCCCACTAGCCAATGCTTTAGCATGCAAATGAGTTACATGTCCTTTACCACGCATTTTCATGTAAGACAAGACTTTGTCTATTTGACCAAACCCATTTCTTAAGCAGGTAGTACCACTTCTAAACGGAGGGTAAGACGTTCGATTTGCTAAGGTATTAAAAGATCTCTGTGTGTTCGGCACTTGGTCCCTTTCTTCCATGCCGTCTCCCACTCAACTTATACGTGGCCCTGGTATTTGTCAAAATTCCTAAGAGAAGGAAAGAGGAGTTTTTGGTCACTTCTGCTTGGCTAACACCCCCTTCGCAGCTCGCCGCTCCCCTAGCTCGTCAATCGATGTCCACCGTTCATCCCCCTGCTCCCGACATCACAAGTCATCTCTCTCTCGAAGGTCTAATCGCTGATTTTGCTGTTTGGGGGTAATGGGGGACGATGGTTTGCGGGTTGGGTTTGATTTTTACTCGCCGAGGTCACTGATTGGGTTGCTATAACTGATGGCCCAGGTTCTTGAGTGCTTCGACCCACCTCCTTGGCCGTAGACAACGGCCCATTTCACCAGGAAAAGGTTCGAAAATGGTGGTTTGAACCCAACGTGGAAAAGGCAAAAAAGGAAATATTGGAAAATCCTCATCTTCAATCTCCCGAGAACTTGATGCACTTTCTACAGAAATAAAGAATAGCCTCTTCAGTTCCCAAACGGAGGAAGCAAAAGCAAGGACTTTGACAGTTAATGATATAGGCTTACCAGGTACAATTTTTGTGGATGTCCCTAATTGAGATGATGATGGTGCTTGTACCGCTGGTAAATATATGTGTGATGTTGATGCTAAATTTGTGGATGGGATAAGCGTTGATGTTGATGTTGGGTTTGGCAACTGTGTGTCTTAACTTGAATTAGCGAGAGAACTTGCCCATCTTCCCAATGAGAACGGTACTCATATTGCCCCGTCAAGTGTGTCCTGGAAAAGCATTACCATGGGTAATCTTGCCCAGTCTGCTAAGTTTGATTTTTACCATTATGTCAAGAATGGAGATAAACATATAGCGGTTCCTCCCCTTGAGGTGTTAGCCGAGGGTTTGTCACATTTCCAAAACTACCAGGACTAGTTGTTGAGGCGGGGCAGGAAAGACCGGCGTTCAAACCCCGACAATAGGAAAAAATGATCCAAAAGTTTTAAAGATAGTGCAATTCTTGTCAATACTCAGATGCAATGGCAGATCTTAGAAACTTCGGCGAAGTGTTCATACTCTCATTTACTTCTATGGCTTCAAGGAAGAGCAAATGATTCTACTTTGTGTTTATAGAAACATTTTAAGCGACAAAATAAACTCTTGACAGCACTAGGCACAGTCTATTTTGATGATAATAAGGAAAGATTCAAACTAGCCACAAGATTGAAGGGGGAAAGCATTCAAGAAACATATGAAATTGTATTGAATGAGTAGTATTTGTGGCTGTGACTTGTATTGAATGATCTTTCAGTGACATTCTTGGAAAAAAAGATTGACCGGTGGCCGGAAGCTCAAACATGAACAACACACACCTGGAATAAACATAAGAGCAGGTTTATCCATACACTGTATGTTGCTTTGCCAAAAAACATCCATCGCATCGCTGCTTTACGACATGTTCTTATCAACGATAAATTTAGATGCAACTGATCATACTACATGGTTAGGCCTTCTTTACTGTGCCTTTTGCTTCTCAGTTTCTTGTCCAACCAGTATGAGAATGAGTCCATTCTAATCCACCATTGCAAAACTGAATCTGGTACCTGCAATTGCAAGCCACCAAGGAACAACATATAGCCCATCAAAAGTAGAAAAGTGTGAATAATTGAACATTCACAAACTCAGGTACCACTAACTTTACTGAAGGATTCATAACAAAACACTAACCCGTGTGATTTTCAGTACCAGTGATGGACAGAATTGAGCAAAGTGGCCACAGTGCTTCTTATATAAAGACAGTGTACCTTTGAATATCACTGATGAGGCTTGATGATATATGAAACGTCTTACGCTTAATTATCAAACTATATACTGACCATTGCCTAGTCATGGAGCTTTCACACTGTGTTCAAGAGTATTTTAATCACTACAATATGATGAAATATGCTTAGACCTTGTACTTGAATTACATTATCATGAGTTAATCTGCCTTTAATGTCATTTAAATTTTGAAAGCCACAATCATTATCAATTCCAGTGAAAAATGGAAGGTCCCCTGTAAATTCTGTTCCACCAATTACACACAAGCAAAAACTCAGCGGCATCTCTAGGTTTTTAGAAAGATCTCGACAAAGAAGCTGTAATGTGTCAAGCTTCTCAATTTATCTTGATAAATGATTCACTAACAAGTGATTCTTTTCAGTGATCATATCACAAACCTGCAAGTGCTGTGAGTACAACCCTGAGTCCTCTTCACATAAAATTTGCATTTGGGGCATCTCCCCCATTTCTTTTCCTTTGCAAGCTCCCTCACAATGAGATCCTTACTCCCTCTCTCATCCTCATTCAGTGACTGAAACTCCTCGCACTACATGCCGGCGTGCCACGGCACAGAACACTCAGGCACAGAACAACCTGTGGCAATATGGGCACTCACTCTCTCTAGTCACCTCCCCACCATCATAGTCCTTGATCAAAAGGGCTGAGCAGTTCTTGAAAGGGCAATCGAACTTCTGCGACTTGAGAAACATCGCCTTGCACAGCGATCTCTCCCACATGTGGAGAACATTCTCAGGGAGGATTTGCCTGCAGGAATTAATCTGTAGGACACCCTCACACTCCAATCCTGGGCATTTGATGGTGGTGACAGCGTCCAGGACTTTGGTCTCCACATACCTGCTTATGCAGAGAGAGCAAAAGGTGTGAGAACACACGGTACCGATGCTGAACATCTCTTTGGCCTCTTTTCTCTCTGCACAAATCTCGCAGAAGCTCTCTGATGACTCACCACCATCTTTTTGAACATCTATTTCAACCGGGTCTATGATTTTTATTTGACTTTTGTTTGGGTTTGCCTCAGTCACAACCACTAAAGACGAGGAAGACCCACAATTTCTTTTTGAAGGATTCATATTCATCACCCAGGAGACTTCTAAAACCTCCTGAAACTGCAACTCCTTGGCATATTCAGAATCTGAAACTCCAGTACCATCAACCAATAATGATAAGAAGAGATAATCTCGCGAGAGAATATCAAATTGCTGCTTCATGCAAAGTACAAAAAACATTTCTTACTTTTTCTTTAATAACCAATTAAATACCTATAATTTTGAAAGTACCACATACATACCTTAATTTTACCTTAGGAGACCACTTTACAACTTCACATAAATTATTCTTATCTTCCTGTTTATGAAAATGTCAAAAAATGTCTATCCCCAGGTCCTAAATTCTCACACTGACCCAAACACTTCAAAGTAATTGTCTTAAGTAACTTAGAAATATCTAGAATTATTGAGAGAAGAGAGGAGGTGCATTTCTTCAACAATTGTGAATAAACAATCTGGTGGAAGGCAAAGCAATCTCACTATGAGACCATCCGTGAACAAAGATTTCGCTCAGACCGCCATTCACCAGGGGTACAATTCGGTAACCGACATGCCATTTGTCAACGAAGGCATAGTCTTACTTGTGGATTGGTTCGATTCAAGCTCTTTCATTGGGATGCTCAGTCCTTGCGATCTACTTTGGACGAAGAAGGCTGGATGCCAAGGGGATGGCAGGGCAATAGAGTTGCTGCTAAGCATGAGAACTATGGTGGTCATGGTGGGTCTAATAACCGCATCTTCCTGAATGCACAGTAAGCCAATGTGCAGGCATCGAAGCACTTCATCTCTTGAATATGAATCCATGATAGCCGGGTCCAACACTTCCAAGGGCATGCTGTCCCTCCATTGATTCCTCACTCGCAAGAATAATTCCGGAAAAGAGTATCAACTGAGTTTTTACAAAGGAACTTAAATTTTACTTGACCAAAATTACAAAGAGTGCCAAGTATGTATTTTTATCTCAGTAGCACTGTGATACTTACATAACTTGCAAGATATTCACCCCCATCCAATTAGTGGCAAAAGTTATTCTTCTTGCTGCAAATGATCTCTAGAAGTAGCACACCAAAACTATAAACATTGGATTTCACTAACAATTCTCCATGAATTGCATATTCTGGAGAAATGTAACCACAACAAAACCGAACATTAGCCATATGTGCGTTGCAGATTTAGATGCAGATCACTTAGCATTCCTAAATAGATAAAATGAGTAAGTGCAGGATCCAATTACAAAGTCATCCACTCAAAAACTTAGACTTACAAAGTCCCCACAATTTTATTTGTGATAGCCTGATTTTAATTGACTCGAAAAATCCTTGCAATGCCAAAATCTGAAATCTTCAGGTTCATATCACTGTCTAATGAGATATTGCTACATTTTAGGTCTCGATGTATAATCCGGAGTCAAGAATCTTCGTGTAGATAGAGCATTCCTTGAGTGATTCCAGATACTGTTTTATAATGTAATGGCCAATCCAATTGTCTCCTTTTTTTAGAATCTGCACCGTTGGACCCAAAATTCATCAATGCGCTAGCATGTGGAACCTATTCTAAAATTCAAGGTGAAGTCCATCACACAATACCAAAATATATTTATTCTCATTCATCAAATGTAGCTTAAAGAAAAACTATAATCAGTTGAAAGAAAAAACACCACTTAATTCCAAGGTTTCCACAGCTAGTGAGATCTTGACAACATTTGATTTCTAGCAAATTATACATTGTGCACATAAGACGGTCAAACTGCAACATACCAAATAAGAAGTAGTCAAGGCTTTTATTTAGCACAAACTTGTAGGTGAGTAGCTTTTCATCTCCCTCCAAGCAAAATCCGAGCAATCATACAAGGTTTCTGTGTTGAAGCTTGGCAACTAATAGAACTTCATTCTTGAATTCTTCGTCACCCTATCTTGAGCTTTGAGATAGCCTCTTCACCGCTATTTGTTGTCCATTAGGAAGTCTACCCTAAAATGCTTTGTATATATCGTTTAATTCCTTATCACCACTTCTTGAAAACTAACATAAAAAAGCTTTACATGTTTCTTTTTCTTTGAAATCATTATGTGTGATTCCTATGCAAAGCATTCTTGATCATTTCCCAATCAATATGTAATATGTACCTGGAAAACTTCACCGAATCCACCTTCACGCAATTTGTTTTCAAGAGAGAAATCATTTGTCGCTGCTTGCATTATAGCCAAGTCAAATTGCAAGGACTCCTCAGTGGTAAGTTCATTTGCACCTACATTACCAAACAAGTCAATGTGATTATCAAATTACATCAACAGTGGCTCCTAGTGGCTTTTATAGGGTTGTCAGTGCTTCGGAACATAATCACAATGAAGAGCACCGGATTTGACTGGCATGGTTGTGTCCCCCTAACCCAAAGCAATCTTTACTCTTTAGATTGGTCATGACGGGAAAAAAAGGAAATAAAAACTATAGGAGACAAAGTAATGAGATAAATCTCTGATCATGATCACTTCTCTACGTCGAGGCTAGTGTTAGGTAGGTTAATTGGAGTGCAAATGCTACCTATGCTTGGAGGGAATTGTTTAAGGAGTATTTTGAGGCCTCGTTATCTGGTCAGCAACTATGAATCTGTTGGAAACAGATGCGAAAAGCAAAGACAGAACATAGGAATTTACGTGGTTCGATCACAAGGTGATTTACGTCCACGGGCGAGGCAAGACAAGATTCCACTATAATAAAAAAAAGTACAAATTTCAGAAGTCGAAAAACGACAAAACCTTACGACTCAGGAAAACTCTCTGAAAACAAAATTCTCTCTACAACAATGAGAAAACCTAGCCGCAGTATAAAAAGTGCTCCCAAAAAAATTTTCTCGAGGGCTACGCCTCTGAACCCCCCCAAGCATTAGTTCGCTTCCTCCAGCTTGGGCGGTTTTCTATGGAAATTTGTTTGCTTGCTGCGGGTTGGGCCTATCGGCCCAACCCTTCACGCCATGAACCAAATCTCAATTTTCTCTCCACTTTCGGGTCGCACAAAAAATATGTCGGGTCGGGTCGGGTCATAAACCGGACCAAGTACATAAAATTCAAGACATATTTAACAGAATCTATACAATTGTGGCATTACTCATGGCATCCTAATGGGATCTTTCTGGATGTATCCCTAAGGAGAGGCTTAAGAAGGCTGTGGTGAGCCGCCCGGCGCCTCACCTAACTGCGTCTTAAACCCTATCCTCAGTTTCCGTGTCATGGCATGGTACCTTAATGATTCTGCTCTTCTTTGAACTGCAAAAGTGGCTGATATATTTTGTGCTCTGAATGGAAATGGCCCGTGGCGAGGTTTGAAGACTCATTGTCAATCTAGGAAGCAAGTTGTGGTGTAATTTGTCCAAAGCCTTCTTTGGAAGACCGAGATACTTTAACTCTGCATCTAGTGTCATTCTTACCTCTGCTTCAATTTGGGATTGTCCGGAACAGAGGCACAAGAGCTAAATGGCATCGGCAAATTGGCTTTCAGTTAATGTGCTAAGGTTTGAATTCATATTTTGGTTGTCTATACTAGAAAAGTTTGCCTATATTTCAAGGAATTGACAGATAATCTTCTAATGATGGCCAAAAACTATTTTTCAGTCATGAAAGCACCGAGTTTATATTCCATTTGTTTTTTGAATGCAGTTTCTCTAAGCAAGTCTGGAAGAGTGCCCTTCAGCTTTGTTCTTTGAATCTTGATTATTTCTTGTCGGTGGTTGTTGTACAAGGAAATTCTCCAATCAACCCTAAATCGATTATATTGATACCAATTTAGTCATAAACTTTTAAATTTTGTCCTAAATCTTAGTGCAAAAATTACAATATAGTCTTTTCAACCAATTTTTGCTGGAAATTGCTGATGTAGTGGTATGCCACGTAGAATGGCTAGTGATGACTAAACTGTCATGTCAGCGATTTTCGTCAAAAATTTATTAGAATGACTACATTTTAATTTTGTGCAAAGTTTTAGAACTGAATTGACAAAATTAAAATTCTTAGGATTGAATTGGCATCTGTACAATAGATTTAAGACTGATTGGGTAATTTTCCCGTTGTTGTACATAGGGGAATTTTAGGGTGGGTCACTTCTTGATCTAAACTGGCCTGTTCTACCAAATCATTTTTACGTTTTGGTTCAAGATTAAATCTATTATAATACAACAGAAAAGATGCATTATTTTACTCAAAAACCGTCCTTAGTGAAGGGGTTATGGGGTTATTTGTCTATATTTAAGGCATGGTTTTAATCTTAATGAGCGCAATTTCTTTTTTTGTTGATAGAAGATTGGAAGCCAATTTAGTATTGGTTCAACTTAGGAACCAGCCTGGTTGGGGTACCGCCTCAAAACCAAACCAACTAGCCTGATTCCTGAGTTGGAACGGATCCAATGCTCGCTCCTAGGTGTATAGTACTAAATTGGTAAATTGGTAAAATTAAAAAGTTCGGGACTAAATTGGCCACCTTACAATAGGTTTAAGACTTTTTCGACAATTATCCCATATAACTAATGTTATATGTAATTTTTTTCTTGTTTTAATGTAATTGATTTAAAATCATGATAAAAATCATTTTTCACAGCCAATTTTTCAGCACAACATAGCTACACTATAGCTACAATCATGTCAAACGGACTCTTAATTTGTATGATTCCTAATGGAAAATAAAGAAGTTTCATAATATGCTCAATCAATGTAATATAGATGGTTTAACATGAAAATAAAGGCAAATAGTCAATTTACCGCTTATTCCTTTGACGACTTCATACGTCTTCTGTCCCTTTCTTCAACGCAAACAACAAGCGAGAAAGAGAAGTACCATGACACCTCCAACAGGAACAACAATGGTGATGGTTATCACAGTGGATTTGTCACCTTTTCCTGTTTTGTTGCTTATTCCTGCAAACGTACCATTAGGAATGTGAGGCAAGTGCCTAACTAATCTTATGGCTTTTTAGATGAAAGCATGTCCAATATTTAAACATTCCAACACTCTGCTTCACTAGGTCGGGATTAGACCTTAAGACTGAAGTGCGAAGATTGGTAATTCAATATGCAAGAAGGGGCCTCGAGAAATCTTAATAGAGACGCTTCAACGAGAAAGTCTAAACTTCAATTGCAATTGCACCAGCATTTGTAAGTTCTTGATTTTAGTAAACTGAGGTGGTAGAAGCCCTGCAAATGAAAATATTGAGAAGCGAAAAGTTTCTAGGATGAACAACCCATGCCCCCGTCCCTGGAGAAGCTTAAGTGGCTATGGGATGAACCAACTGCCAAGAAATCCACAATGAAATTGGAGAATTATAGGGTTTACAATCAATCAATTGCTTTAGTGCTTCTCAACTCTTGATTGCACTCACAGGTAGTTCCTAATTGTGTTTACTCACATTCTCTTGCGATATCCTGACGGACTCAATTTGGAATTATTACTGCCGCTGCAGCACCCGAGCACTAGGGTTTAAATCTCTGTAAAGAAATCTTATACATATATTAACCACCGCGGCAAGAAGTCCAGTTCTGGTCTTCTTTATGAAACCCACAAAGAGCTGGAGTTGTTGGAATTCCTTGGCCAGACTTAGACATGGACATTGACTCCGATGGATTTGCCTTCAACCACTATAAGCAATTATTCAGACCCTTTAGTAGATAAAGCGAATCAAGTTTTGCCCATGATACTACCGATCCTTCCATTTTAATCAACACCTCATCTGATAAAATCAACAAGATTAAGCTTATTATCCTTCTACATCACCTCTGCCTTATCTGTCTCTTTCATCTTTTCTGGCAACTTATCCTTACCGTCCATGGCCTTCAGCAAACTTCGGTTTGTTAATAGGGCACACATCTTAATCATATTGTTCCTCCCCTTGAGCTTCTCAATCTCAACTCGCACTCTAGAGATAATTGCAAATCCAATATTCTAGACAATGATTAAACAAGCATAAACCCCTAATCATTTTTACAAATTCTAACCTTAGCTTTGATACCAATTGTTGTGAAATAATGCTAAAAAGCAAACACATTTTGCAATTCAATATCAAACATGATATCCCAAAATTACTAGAGAAATCAAGAGGTACAATAGTGACACCATACAAAGTTTACAATCACTACAACACTTAAGTGTTTCCCAACCCTAAATTATAACCAATAAATTCCTAATTGTGTTTACGCGCAATCTCTCACAATATTCCATCAAGAAAATTCAAAGGGAGAAAAATAAACTTATGATTATTGCCACCGCTGCAGAACACGAGCACATGGGCTTAAATCTCACTAAGAAAACCCTTATGCACATTGACCGTATAAGTATCCAATTTTGGTCTTCTTTATGAACCATACATCCAGTTGGGCTTGCTGGGATTCCTTGGCCAGACTTAAACATGGACTTTGACTCCGATGTGGATTGTTTTTAATTTGCCTTTCAATTTGATCCACACTTGAGTCAGCAACCAAGTACCTCGTCTTCATTCTCCATTGTAGAATCTAATTTGTAGTTATATAATGAAGTCTTTCACAGTTTAATGCCTTCGAAGGAAAGGTTGTTAGTTCTACCTATATATTATTCTAATTATATAAACTGTGATTGGGTGACCGGCCTTAATTTTCTTTGAGGAAAAACCATAAAAAAATCCTAAACTATGCCATTGTGACACCAATATCCCAAATTTTTTTTTTGTGTCACCAAAAAACCCAAAACTTGTGCCGTGTGATGGATATACCCTTAGTCACGGTTCTGCCCAAAATTGCCACTAAAAACCCAACGCGGATATGACACGGCATTTTTAATGTTTTTCGAGGACAAGTGGCACAAATAATAAATAACAAATGCACCATAAAAATGAGTTTTTGAGGTAAAAGTGAGGTAGAATGGGTAGGTTACTGTATGAGCAATGATAAGAAGAGTTTAGTTTTTATTCTTTAACTAGCAATAAATTTAAATTTGAAGGAAATCCATAGCGGGAAAGTAACTAAACTGAAGAATACCCTTTTAAAAGGGGGCCGCTATTTCCACGCCTTCATTTGCTTATCCTTGCCTTCAAAACTTAAAATGCCAAAACGACCCACGGTGGTTCCTTCAGTCTCCACAGTATACTTCTCTCTTTCACACATTTTTTTGGGATTAGTACATTGGAAGTTCTAAAACTTGTTATGAAAATGTAATTTAGTCTCAAAACTTACAAAAAGTGCAATTAAGTCCAAAAACTTGTCAAATTGATACAATCGAGTCATTTTGTTAACATCGGCCAATTTGACTAATGAAAAATATTAACGTGTCTTTTTTTTAATACTTTCTCTCTCCTATGTGGCAATGATGTGATTAAAACGTCATTTTGGTTCAAATATGATTTTGAATACAAATTTATTTAAATTAAATTAAAAAAAATAAGCTGAATTAAACAAAAAGAAAGGGGTTGAGAAATTGGGCGGCGAGGGTGGGAAATGGCCGTTGGTAGTTGTCAGGCTCCAGCTAGGGACTGGCAACCCTCACTGACTGTAGGCAAGGGCCTATAGGCCCTCGCTAAGGTCTGGTCGAGGTCGAGGCCGACAAAGTTTGCTGCTAGTGGTGGCCTTGAGCAGACTTGGGCCAGCAATGAATGCCATAAGCTGTGATTCATTATACGGACTTTGATAGTTTAACAGTACCCATGTAGATGCATCAAAGATTGAACATATCTACTTTTGCGGAAAATATGGACCAATCGATACCTTCTTTTTTGCCAAAAAGCATTTATTCAATAAAATTACATGATCTACTAAGCATATATAAATAACATTTTTTTTATCATTAATAGCGCATGTAAATTAAGTGCATATGAAGAATTGATTGTGTGAATCTCACACACACCCGCATAATTTTAGAGGGAAAAAATAGACACAGAGGCTATTTACCTAACTCCTGAGCAAGAGCCAACATACTTGGTGGTAGAGGCAGCACATCTCCCTCCTGTGATGGCAGTGGCGGCGGCAGTAGCAGTGGAAGTGGCTCACTTACTGGGTTGAAGAACCGACGATTGGTCTCGAACAGGATCAGGCAACTTGGCACCATGAACCGTCCACTTGTGTACATGTCACAATACTCCCTAATATTCTGGAAACCTGTCGCAGGCAGTCACTGCATTGCTGCTCCATCAAGTCCGGCGTGCACTGCACCAAAGCGTAGATCATGTCAAGTCCCGCTGATTCATTCCCCGATGTATACTTTCTCAGTGAGCTGCCACCTGCCGCCTCGGCCAATAGACCATGCAAGAGCTTCCTCATTGCTGAGTCGTACGTGTCCGGGGCTTGAGACTTTTTCAGAGGATCTCAACATGAAGATAGGTTCTATTTGTTAAAATATATATCTCGAATTTGAATCTCTGAACGAAACTCAACTCGAAATTATTTGTGTGGAGATCTGAATATGTTAAATTGGATATTTTCCTGATATGAAATTAGAATCAGCGAAGAAGACAGGGAAAAGGAAATATATGAAATTAGCTCTCCTAATATGTGTTGGAGTTTGGCCACTGAAAAGTCTTAAATTGGAAAGTCCACATGGACTTTGAATTTGACCTTGAGTTGGACATGCATGGAGTTTATATATATATATATACAAGTACATGTACATGTACATGTACATACATGTACATATACATGTACATGTATATACATGTATATATATGTATATTAAAGTTTCTTGTTGAAGTTGGACTTCTTGTCTTTAAGCGCCTTTTCGTGAGTGCTTGTGTGCCGTGGGCATTGTTGATGTGTGCAGAGCTGGTCTTTGTGTCGCCTATGTCCAGAGAAGAGAAGTCTTGAAGCGCCCCGGTTGACATGAAGATATTGTAAGCGAGTGCTTGGCATTGGATTCGTGATTTTGTTCGTGAAATTACATTAAGAGCTCAAGTGTTTGTAGCGATTAAATTTTGTAATAAGATTTGTGTAAAATTTCTTCGCGAGATTGAAAGATTATTTCGTGAAGAATTGGGGGACTAAATACTATGTGCGTTATTAGGTGTAATTGGGGCTTAGGAAACACTTAGAGTGTTTGAATGACTCAAGTGTGGATATAATCTCCGTTGTATCGCTTGATTTATAGTAGAATTTTGTGCTGCTCTCCTCGTGGATGTAGGTCACTACGACCGAATACGTAAATCTAGTGTCCGATTTATTTTCTTATTCCGTCAAATTTATTGTTTGATCGCTTGGCTTCCACAGCAATTGGTATCAAAGCTAGGCTTGCTTAAGTTGAAGTGAATCAATGGCGATAGAAAAAGGAAAAGTGAAAATCGATAGATTTGATGAGAAGGATTTTGGTTTCTAAATGATGCAAATTGAGGATTATCTATATCAGATAAAATTGCACTTGCCCTTATCTAGGGAGAAGCCAGAGACGATGAAGCAAGCTGATTGGGAATTGCTGGATGGGCGAGCTTTGGGTGTTATTCGGCTGACATTGGCTCGTAGTGTTGTGTTTAATATCGTGAATGAGAAGACCACTACGGGTTTGATGAAAACCCTGTCGGACATGTACGAGAAGTCCTCTGCGATCAGCAAAGTCTACTTGATGCGACATCTATTTAATTTGAAGATGAGCGGAGGTGCATCAGTTGTTGATCATATTAATGAATTCAATGTGATCGTTAGTCAATTGAGTTCAGTTGACATTAACTTTGAAGATGAGGTATGTGCTTTGATTCTATTATCCTCATTACCTGATAATTGAAATACTACTGTTACTGTTGTTAGTAATTCTTCTAGGACGACAAGTTTGATGTTTGATGATGTTCGAGATTTAATTCTAAGTGAGGACATCTGTAGAAGAGAATCTAACGAATATGTATTTGCTGCTTTAGTAGGTGAAAATAGAGAAAGAACTGGTACACATGTTAGCAGAATGTGACATTCTAAAATTCCACAAATTGGAATTTATTGAATAACTAAGTTTTATGAAATGTGCTCGCAGTAAATTTTCGCTCGGAATCTTACCCAAAAAAAAAAAAAATTCGTTCGGAATTGATCATTCTTGGGAATGCTAACCATTAGGGAAAGGCTAATAGGAGAATTAAATTCGCGCGACTAAAGGAAATTCGATCGTGAATGGATTTCGACCATTAAATCGCAGAAGTGATATTTTAAGCCACTGTTGGCCGACCCAAAGATAGTTAGAGGTCAGTTCACCACTGTCCTAGTAGTGGATCGCGAGTGATTCCGTTGGACCACGAAATGACTTGACGAATGATTCTGAAATTATACTGAATGATCGTACCGCTCGGATTAAGTGATTGATTTTCGCGATTTTAATGACAACCGAGGTCGTCATGCACCGAACGGACTTGCACATGACTCGATTTAGTATCAGTCATGAGTCGATTCAGTGAATTTCCCCAACAAGCCGCCTGTTAGCTCGAGAAACGCTTGAGTTGCGGTTAATAGAATTTAATTATTGAATTTTTTGCCCAAATTGAACACCGGAAAATTAAGAAGTCATGATGGAACGTTAGGACGACGTTGCATATGTCACGTGTCAATTTTTGGTGCACTCAATTCCTTCAGAAAAATTTGATTTGGACAAGAAACGGAGAAAGTGATCAAAATACCCCTAGGATTTATTAAAAGGACAAGCTTTAAGGGTAAATGGCATTTTGATAATTTTGCCCTCAAATTTTGATTGGACAATTTTACCCTTGGATTTTTGGGAAATTACAAGTATACCCTTGGATATTTTTGTGCAAGAATCGATCTCGGTCATTGGATCGAGATAAGATCGAATCGGGACCGTTGGATTAAAATTGTGAGACAAGGGTAATTTGGTCATTTTCACCTTTGGTCCAAGCTTATTATTTAGGTCAAGAACACTCATTTCTCTCTCCCCATTCTCCTTTCTTCTTCACGTTCAGCCCCCCTTTGCCGAGATCACCCCCCCTTTTTTCTGTGAGCTTCCCTTTGGCCGTTCCTCCTCCACCGTCGGCACCGCTGCTCATTGCCGCAAGCCGGACCGCCCTCAAGCTGCCGTCCACACCGCCTTCTAGCCACCACCATCCTCAAACCTCACCATCTCTCTCTTTTCCTCTCTCTCTCACCGTGAACCACCCACGACCGTGCAAGACCCACGCCACCACCGGACCACCGCCACTCAAGCTGGACGCCGCCGTGAGTCCCCGCCATGTCCGTTTATGTGCCGCCGTTCCCTGTTCTAGCTGATTAAGTCTAGAACTTTGTAAGTCACACTCTAATCCCGATTTAGGATATTGGGTATCGACGGATAATTTGATTCGGGATGAAATTGACATTATGCGGGTGCGAAATATTGGGGTTTGTGATTGGAAATGTTTGGCGGGTCTTAAGGATTATTTTTGGAATTTTGGAGGACCATTTGAGGTGAATTATAAGCTGCGAGTTACTGTTCACAAGCTGCGAATTATTGTTCACGGGGCTGTGATGATTTGTTCGGGACACAAGTTGGATTTTTAGAACTATTATTTAATGATGAGAAAGTGTTACGAAGGATTGGAATTAATCCGACACCATTTGGTAGGAGAAAATTGGCAATTTACGTGTCTTAGGCATGTTTGAATTAATCTAGATGGGGTTGATTTAATTGAGTGCTTATTTGTGTGTTTTTATAGTGGACATATGTCTGTTTGGTGCATGCGTGGGCCAGATCGAATTAATTGTTGATATTGGCCATGTGAATTGTTGAGTGAGCTCTGTCTGCGTGTGACTCGATGCGTGCACGGATCGCGTGTGATGGGCCAGTTGCGTGTGGTAAATGCATATCGAGTATGTGCATGAGTAAGGAGAAGTTGTGATGTGACAAGTGATTGTGGGAAAGTATGCGAAGGTGTGATAGTACGAGAATGGGATCAGGCCGGGTATCGTAAACTCGGGCAGCGATCACGTAGGTCTATTGCATTTGACACAGGCTGAGGCTTGAAAAATCAAGTATGAAAATCGGTCCGAGGCACGATTAGCTCGAGTGAGACCGGAATTGGACCGAGGCATCATAAGCTTGGGTTCCAATTATGTAGGCCTGTCGCATTTGGCGCGGGCTGAGTTGGGATCGGGCCTAGGGCGTGTGATGCTCAGGTCGCGATTGGGGCGTGAGGCATGAATGGGTACGCGAGTAGGATGTGGTGAATAATCGCAGTGTGCCTGAGTCGTGTACTTCAACGCGGGTCACTGGCGAGTGTTGTGGAAAAATGAATGGTCGCAGTGTGCTTGAGGCGTGTACTTCAACGTGGGTCACTAGTGAGGAATGTGAAAGTGAAAAATAAGAATGGAAGGAATAGTGGGATGAGAACGGTACATGTGTATGTTTGCATCTGACGTAATTGTGATTGAGTGCGGGTGTGCGCATGATTGAGCCTGACCACATTAATTGATGTGCCTGCTTTGTGATTACTTGATGTACGTGAATGTATGTGATTGCGTAATTGTCTGGAGGTATGTGATAGCCTAGGTTGGGTTTAGGGGTGTACTTGCTGAGATATAATCTCATGGTTGTGTAAACCAACAATTTTCAGAATCCCGACCTGAACAATGAACCCTCCACCATCGCCACCAGTACGTTTTGGAATACCAGTGCATACGGAGTATGAGGTAGCTGAGTTTTTGATGGGTGACACGATGACCTGGATAAGATATACGATGATCGTGTTTGTAGAAGTGGGAAAGCTTGCCTTGGATGAGAACCATTTTTGAGGTTGAACGTCAGGTCATCGACTCCTTTTTTTTATTTTGGTAGTTTTGGTAAAGTGTGCACTAGTAGACAGAGGTTTGTTTTATTGTATATATGGTGGAACAAGTTTTGAGCAAATAATACAAATGAATATTCTCCCAATTCTCCCCACTTTAATTTGTCAGGGTGTTTATAGTTTCCGTTTACGCGATTAAAACTCTAATGTGTTTAGATGAGGTCGGCAATAACCTAGGACGTCGCAACTGTTCGACCGGAGGCGGGATGTCGCCGGCTTGACGGGAGTTCGGGGCGTGACACAGAAGTAGTATGAACTCGAATAGACGGAGTCAGTCTAGGAATGGTGGTGTTGTCTATTGAAGTCATGACAAGAGGGGGCATCTTAGAAAGGATCGCCTTAAGCTGAAGAACGACAAGGGTAAGAGAATTAGAGTTGATACTGCGGATGATGTTGCAGCTATAGCTAATAGTAATTCGGATAATGCTGATTATGTCTTATCTGTCATTGATGATTCATCGTTTGATGGATGGATTATGGATTATGGTTGTTCTTTTCACGCTAC
The DNA here is from genome assembly GCA_024733475.1 of Syzygium grande. Lineage (NCBI taxonomy): Eukaryota > Viridiplantae > Streptophyta > Magnoliopsida > Myrtales > Myrtaceae > Syzygium > Syzygium grande. Next base: position 756,436 of record JAMXDD010000001.1, read on the forward strand.
ACTAAATAGAAACTGGTTTACTACTTATCAGTGCACGGATAGTAGTAAAGTGTAGTTGGTGAACAAGGCTAAATGCGATGTTATTGGTGTTGGTTTTATCAGAATCAGAATGCATAATGGTATTGTGTGGACATTGATTGGAGTGAGGCATGTTCCAGAGTTGAAGAAAAATCTGATTTCTTTGAGTGCCTTAGATTCAGCTGGGTATCGGTATTCTTCAGAGTGTGGAGTTCTGAAAGTTCTTTGAGGTGCCATGGTAATAATGAAAGGAATCAAGCATAGTGGCTTGTATGAGCTTCAAGGTGATACAGTGATGGAATTCATTGCGGAAACATCGGATGCATCGGTTCGAGAGTCTAGATTGTGGCATATGCGTTTGGAGCACATTAGCGAGAGAAGCCTGAAGGTTCTAAGTGAAAGAAATTTGCTATATGGTTATGTGGCTAATAAACTGAATATATGTAGGAACTGTGATTTTGATCAACGGCGAAAGTGCCATTTAGTATGACAGTCAGAGAAATCACGAATATTGCAGAATTGATTAACTTGGATGTTCGTAGGTTGTCGCGGTTTCATTCGGAGAAAAGTGCCAGATTTATGCTAACAGTTAATGATGACTACTCGAGAAGGACTTGGGTATTTGTGCTAAGGCACAAGTTTGATATTGTTGTCAGGATCAAGCAGTTGAAAGCTTTGATCGAAAAAGAGACTGATAAAATGATCAAGCAGGTGCAAACTAACAATAGTATGGAGTTTTGCGCGGAGCTGTTAAATGAATTCTACATGAAGGAAGGCATAGTGAAACACCGCACTAGTGCCAATGAACCACAACATGTTGCAGAGTTGATAAGCAAAACATTACTAGAGACGGCCCATAAAATGCTCTCTAATGTTGTTATGGCTAGAAGATTCTTGGCAGATGCGCTTAGTATGGTAAGCTACCTGAAGAATAGATCCCTATCGATTGCGATTGAATGTCAGACTCCCGAAAAAGCGTGGTCAGGTAACGTTGTTGATTATTCTATTTTTAGAATATTTAATTTTCCATGTTATGTTCAAGTTAGTGATGGTAAGTTTGATGGAAGGACAAAAAAGTGCATGTTCCTAGGTTATGTACAAGGTGAGTGGGGCTGTTGACACCTATTTTTAATTTGCCTAAAATTAATTGCACAAAATTTAAGAGTTAATTTTCTTTAATTCCTAAAATAAAAAAATATTTCTATTTAAGTGCATTGCATTAGGCATATTTTACATTAATAGGGTCTATTAGAAAAAAATTTCAAATTTAAAAAAAAAAAAAGAGTCGGGCTGGGTCGAGGCTAGGCCAACCTAGCCCTTTTCTTTTCTTTCCCCCCTTCACGGGCCCAGCTCGCTTTTCCTTTTTTTCCTCCTCGCGAGCTGGGCCCGACCCGACCCAGCTCTCCTTCTGTTCCTCCCCTCTAGCCCAACCTGTCCCTCTCTTCCTCATGCGCCTGTCTCTTTCCCTACCCTGTTCGCCTTTACTCCCGCCACGACAGCAGCCAGCGCCCGCCGCCCGTCTCGCTGTCCGGCCCGGACCCGAGGCCAGATAGGCATGCCGACCGGGCGGCGTGTTCACCAGTCTCGTCCTCCCTGTTTTCTCGGCCATCTCTCCCCATTTTTCCTCTCCTTCCCTGTCTCTCTACACACTCTAAGAACCGGCCCCTCGCTTTGCTCTGCACCGGCCTAAGTGGCCACGAAAGTCACGAGCCACCGAGGGTCGGGTGCAGCCGCCGCCACGCTGGATGTAACAAAGCAGAGGAGCACTGTCGTCGTCGGCTATATATAGCCCGAAGAGAAAGAGAGGCCGGGGGGCCAATTTAGAGAGAGACAAAGAGAGAGAAAGCAGGGAGAGAATAGAGAGAGAGAGAGAAATCAAACCGAGTGGCCGTCGGAGTGAAAAAAAAGAGCCGCAGCCCTTTGCCGCCGCCTAACCGCCGACGCCCAGCCACGCCGGTGAGCTTCCCCCCTGTGACATCCCCGATTTCGGGCTTAGGAAGCCGAGGGTTGGTAATAAGTGGATTAGCGGGTACGCCGAGTTGAGAGTCGGTATTGGAATGGACAGCATGATTGGAACGAGTGTACTGAGGGTTGGTCGTGGTTCGATCGAAAGATTGTTCATGAGCTGGCCTAGGGATTGATAGTGGAATGACCCTGACTACGCAAATGATTAGAGTAATACGACCATGGGGCGATCCTTCGACCATAAGGGCCATTAGTGGAACGGGTTCGGATAACTATGAATTAGTCCCGGTAGGTACGTACGGTTTCCGGTGATACCGCACGCCATGCATTAGTCCCGGTGACAAACAGTTAATTCCGGGTACCGGATTTCACGAGTCTACATGACAATCGAGGGTCAATCATGGATCGCTGATACCAAACGTAGGCCCGCCTCACGAATCGCCACATATCATTGTGCCAAGTCGGAAGGCCATGGATGAAACATGTACGCCATGTGCCTAATGGCTTAGTCGTGGCCGGGCAAAGTGCCGATCCCTTGTTGGCCAAGGCCATGTGCCGGTCATGGCCAAGCCATTGTCTCCCGTCGGCCAGACGCGGTGACTCGTGCCCACGTTGTGTTGGCCATTATGCCCGACCCTAAATTACCTGAAGTTGTACTGTAAGATCAGTCGATCTTGTCAGGTGTCCAAAACGTAGCCGTGGTGGTACATCGTGCCATTCTGGGCGATGTGCGTGTTAGGCCCGCGAACCAATCTCTACTTGATATATGACTGGCATGGAATATCATTCCAGCAAACACTAAGCTGCATCGCCCATGTCTGATCCGTGAATCCTCGGCGCATTGCCCTGCAACTGACATATCGCTGGCCGCGTGGCCCGTCTGACTGTGCGTGCTTGCGTCGACTGGCGCATGACGTCAAGCCAGCGATGGCTCGTACAGCCACCGGGCCCGGCCAAGCGAAAATTGCCCAAAGGGTCCGACCGCAGCCCCATCCACCCGAGAACGCTAATTTAGGTTATTTTGACTTAGATTTTTGTAGAGCCAAATTTGGACAATTGTGTAGGCCATTTTACATTAAATTATATTTTAAAAGGGTATTATTGGAATTATTTTATGAGAAAACCCTCGGGAAAAGCTTGGGAATAATTATGGTGCGGGGTTCATTTTGGACGCTACGAGCGTATCTTCACGAGAACCGTTTGATCCGAGCAAATTGAGATCGAATTCAGCCAATTAGAGAGAGCTCTAGAAGCTAGTCAAACCTTATCTTCATCATCATTTCCTTCATTAATTGCTTGGGCCTTTATTTTCCACAAGTCATTATGGTCATTTTCATCATTATCTTGACTTTTTGGACTTGGATCATTAATGAAGGGATTAGGTATGCGCTAACCTCATCATTCTGATAACATGTGTGCATACCTCATACCCCCTATGACATATGCGCACGCATCATCCAAACTTTAAACTTTGTCCCTCTATAAATAGAACCCTTTAGGAGAGAATTGGTCTCACTTTTTCCCATGTGCACCAACCGGTCAAGAAATAGAGAGAGAGAGTGCCGAAATAGAGAGAGAGAGAGAAAAAGAAAAATCAAGAGAGAAAGAAAATCCGAGAGATAGAAAGAAAAGGCCATTACTAAGAGAAGTTCGAAACTGAGACCGTCACCTTTCCGCCCGTTCTCTTCTCTTTAGTTCTTGTTTTATAAAAGAATAAGTGGGATTTTACTGCTGGGAAATGACGTTGAAATACGTTGTATCACGAGCCTTCCCCGTTCTCGGTTCTTGGTGTTCCGATGTTGTGCTTTCTGTAACAAGTTTGCCTTGTTTCGTGTTTTTGCATGTTGTCTAATACAAATTAGAAACCGAGGCGCGACACATGAGGTAAACCGTGACTTAGCCATGCTTGGAATCCATGTTTTATGCTTTCTATGCCCGTCGTTGTTTGATCGGCCACGAAGGCCGGTACGGTAAGAATGTTTCGTGTAACGACGATTGATATGTCCTCACCGTTAGTAAAATTTTACTTATCGAATCTCCTCGACTCACCCCCGTTGTTTTCCTCTTTTGTGTTCGTGAGAATGGCGTCACCCCCGCCCGCTTTTGGCAACTCGTCGAAATGAGAGCCGAACTCCTAACGGTGATCGACGCCGTGAGAATCGTGGCCTACCGCAAAATTACCAACCTACGTGATGGTGGACTAAGGTCGGTAGACCTTGTCCCGCAACCGCACGCGGGCTTAGTATCGCCAGCCGACGGGGACAGGTCAGCCCCTTCGTGGATTTAACGGTCCATTCACCGGCATGGGTGGTTCGACCGGATCGCCATGGGGAGGGCGTGACGGCGCTGTGGTGGACGAGGGCGGGAGGAGCGAGCGAGGACGATGACGAGGAAATACTAACCGTAGAGAAGCTAAGGACCCAAGCCAAATTTTGTTGTGCATATGGTTTGTTTGTTTTATTTTCGGAAGTGCCTTTGAAATAGGCATGTGAAAAATATCGTCTAATATGACTTGTGCCCGAGGTAGGGCTTGTAAATAAGTACGAACCCATCGTGTAAATACAACGTGCACCGTTTGCCTTTATTGCTTGGTTTTGTCTCGTTGAATCGCTTCCGCATGTTTATTATATTTAAGAATCAACGGGACATTTTAATAATAATTTATGCTTCATGGGACCATTCCGATCATGGTCGGTTAACAAATATCGATCGTGAGTGGTTCGGGACGTGACAGTGGAGTTGTTTTGGTATAAGAGTAGGTTTTCCCTTCAGTAGGTGCAGTTCGTGACGACTTGCAATTGGACGATCCGATGAGGGCAGGGAGTAACGCCAAGGCCATAAGGCCTGATCATTGAGCGGCCTCTTAGGAGGTGGCGCCAGGGTCACGAATACCTGAACATTGTGCGGCTTCTGACCGAGGTGGTGCCGGGGCGGGTAGCCTGAACATTGTGCGGCCTTTGGAAAGAAGTGGCACCGGGGTATAAAATATACCACCTGATCATTGAGCGGCTTTTGAAAAGAAGTGGTGCCGGGGTGAAGGGCCTGATCCTTGAGCAACTCCTGGCAGGCTTCTAGGATGGCTAAAGAATGAGAATTTTTGAACTGTGCACCGAAAAGTGGAAACCGGTTCTAAAATCCAAACGGTAATAAAGGCATGGAGTGATAAGGTGCGCTAAAGTGGGGTAGTTAGCTAGGAAACATCCCATGCATATGATTATGTGTCTGCACGCCTGATTAATTTGTAAGCATGCTTTGATTGCTGAGTTTTGATTGCTGACATGTTCTTGCGTTGTAGAAAAGCCTTAGTCATTTACCAAAGGCAGTATGAGTGCTCCGGACCTAACCTTGACCTTGAAAGGAAAGTCTAAGCAAGATTCCCGAATAGATGGAATTCTGCAGGCTCTTGCGATGGTAGGAGAATTGCTGGGGCAGCAAGTACAACAAGCACAACAGCGATTGCCTATTGCTGAGAATGTAGCGGCAGCAAATGGAAATGGGAATGGTGACCGAACAATGCATGGAATGGTCGAGCAGTTCTTGAAGTTGCGACCCCCGAAATTTGCTGGAACTGGAGATCCCGAAGAGGCAGAATCCTAGATCGATGAATTACAAAAAGCATTTGAACTGCTACGGTGTTCTGAGGAAGATAAAGTCGCCTTAGCGGCCTATCAACTGCAAGGGAATGCCAGCTACTGGTGGAAGGCGACTAAAGAAACTATATTCCCAGAAAATGTTGCGGTGAATTGGAATGCTTTCATTAAAGCATTCAACGGAAAATATTTTTCCGAGTGTGCTCGTGATCGTAAAATGAAAGAATTTTTGCAACTTCAGCAAGGGAATATGACGGTGGACCAGTATGAAGCAAGGTTCGCCCAGTTGTCAAGGTACGCCCCCAGACTTAATGAAAACTCCATCGACAAGGCAAAACGATTCCGTGATGGTCTCAAACCTGACATCCGGAGTCAGTTAGTGCAACTGAACTTGAAAGATTATAATGAATTATATGAACGAGCTCAACTGATCGAGAAGGATTTGCTGGAGAGGGTCCCTTTGACGCGATCCTCTTATTCTACTCCCCGAATGGATCAACGTTCGAGTAAGAGACCAGTGATGAAGGGAAAACGTCCATTCGTTTCCAACAAGAAGCGGAATTTCCAGCAGCCAGCCAATGTTCCCGGTAATACTTGTTCTGTTTGTGGACGACAGCATGGCGATGCCCCGTGCCCTGTTCGTACGGGAGCATGCTTCGGGTGTGGCCAACAAGGTCACATGGTCAGAGATTGTCCACAAAGGCGACAGAATATGCCTTTATAGCAAAGACAGACGACGGCAGCAACTGGAGTTCAACCTCGTGCTAACAACGGTGATCATCCTCCGGCTCAAGGACGAATATATGCGTTTACACAAGAGGATGCTGAGAACTCCGACGCAGTGATCACAGGTACGGTTTTCCTCAATAATCGTGCTGCATATGCGTTAATTGATACTGGGCTACACATTCATTCGTATCTAGTCAATTTATGCATTTGGCCAAACTTAAGGTGAAACCGTTAGAAAATGCACTTAGTATTTCTACTCCAATGAAAAATGAAGTACAGGCTACCTTAGCATGTCAAGAGTGTAAAATGATTATAGGCGGATTTGTGGATGTTATAAATCTAGCGGTATTGGCCATGTATGACTTTGATGTTATCATTGGTATGGATTGGCTTAGTCAACAGCGAGCTAAAATCGATTGTTATAGCAAGGTAATTCAGTTTTGTCCTACTAATCGTCCCTGCTATACATTCATGGGAAATGGAGGAGGACCTTTTACTCCTCTGATTTCTGCTATAAACGCCACCCGACTATTGCAGAAAGGTTGTCAAGGATTTCTAGCAACAGTAGAAAATATAGTAAAGAAAGACGAATTAAAGTTGGAAGATATCCTGGTGGTACAAGAATTTCCAGATGTTTTTCCAGAAGAATTGCCAGGTTTACCTCCTGAACGTGAGATCGAGTTTGTTATTGAAGTAGCCCCTGGAACAGAACCTATCTCAAAAGCTCCATACAGGATGTCATTAACTGAGTTGAAGGAGTTGAAAGTGCAAATGCAAGAATTGCTGGATAAGGGATTTATCCATCCAAGTGCATCACCCTGGGGTGCACCAATATTGTTCGTAAAAAAGAAAGACGGTTCGTTACAACTATGCATCGACTATCGGCAACTAAATAAGGTTACTATCAAGAATAAGTACCCACTACCGAGAATCGATAATTTATTTGATCAACTCCAGGGAGCATCGTGTTTTCCAAGATCGACCTAAGGTCGGGATATCATCAGCTAAGAATCAAGAGGGAGGATATTCCAAAGACGGCATTCCGAACCCGATATGGCCATTATGAATTTACCATTATGCCATTCGATTTGATGAATGCTCCAGCAGCCTTTATGGACCTGATGAATCGAGTATTCAAGCCATACTTGGATAGTTTCGTCATAGTTTTTATTGACGACATCCTGATATATTCGAAAAATTCGGCTGAACATGAACAACATCTGAGACTTGTACTCCAGACACTCAGAGAACACTCACTTTATGCAAAATTCAACAAATGCGAGTTCTGGTTATCTCGCATGGTATTTCTCGGCCACGTGATTTCGGGAGACAGCATATCAGTGGATCCATCCAAAATTGAAGCGGTAGTTAATTGGCCAAGACCAACGACTGTCACTGAAGTCCGAAGTTTCTTGGGTTTAGCAGGATACTATAGAAGGTTCGTGGAACGATTCTCTAGCATCGCTATTCCCCTAACGCGATTGCTAAAAAAAGAAACGAAGTTCGAATGGAACGACAAATGCGAGCGAAGCTTCCAAGAATTGAAGTAAAGGCTGACAACTGCTCTTATTTTGACTATACCTAAAGGACCAGGAGGATTTGAAATATACAATGACGCTTCTCACAAGGGACTGGGCTGTGTATTGATGCAGGATGGCAAAGTAGTGGCTTATGCCTCGAGATAATTGAGGCCGTATGAATTGAATTATCCAACTCATGATCTGGAACTCGCTGCAATCGTGTTTGCCTTGAAAATTTGGCGACACTACCTATATGGAGAGCAATTCGTTATTTATACAGATCATCAAAGTTTGAAATATTTATTTTCCCAGAAGGAGCTGAACATGAGGCAACGGAGCTGGATGGAACTTCTCAAAGACTACGACTGCGAGATATTGTACCATCCTAGCAAGGCAAATAAAGTGGCCGATGCTCTTAGTCGAAAATTGGCCATCGCCCATTTAATGGCCAAGGAATGGACCTTACTTGAGGAAGCTCGGGATTTGGACTTTAAGTTGAAAGTTGAACATCATCAGAATTTATTGGCTGCTCTCTGAATCGAACCGGACATCATTGTGAAAATCAAGGCACTACAACAAACAGACCCAAATATTCAGAAGATCCGAAGGGAATTAACAAAAAAGAAGAAATCCGATTTCCATGATACAGACGACGGAATCTTGAAGTTTAACGGATGACTATGCGTACCGAAGGATGAACAACTCAAGGAAGAAATCTTGACAGAAGCTCACAAGAGCCATCACAGTATCCATCCAGGCAGTACTAAAATGTACTAGAATTTGTGACAACATTTCTAGTGGAACGGCATGAAGCCATACATAGCCGAATATGTGGCTAAATGCTTGATGTGTCAACAAATCAAGGCTCAACATTGCAAGCCTAGCGGATTATTGCAACCATTGGAAATTCCTGAATGGAAATGGGAGCACATCACGATGGACTTCGTAATGGGACTACCAAGAAGTCAGCGAGGAAATGATTCGATATGGGTGATCGTTGATCGATTGACAAAATCGGCTCATTTTCTTCCCGTGAGAAAGGATCTTCCATTGGAAGACCATGCCGAGTTATATGTTCGACATATTGTGCGATTACATGGAGTCCCGGTAACAATCACATCGGATCGAGATCCAAAGTTTACTGCAAGTTTTTGGCGAAGTCTTCAAATCGCTATAGGGACCAAGCTACAATACAGTACAGCTTATCATCCGCAAACGGATGGCCAAACAAAAAGAACGATCCAGACCCTTGAGAATATGTTGCGAGCATGCGTCGTGGATTTTAAGGGAAGTTGGGATGAGCATTTACATCTCATTGAATTTGCGTACAACAACAGTTACCAGCAAAGTATCGGGATGGCACCATTCGAAGCATTATATAGTCAAGCTTGCAGAACTCCAGTCTATTGGGATGAGGTCGGGGAAAAGAAGGTCATGGGTCCAGAGCTAGTATAACTCACCAACGAGGTCGTGCAAGTAGTTAAAGGCAAATCAAGAACTGCCCAAAGCCGACAGAAAAGTTATGCCGACAAGCGTAGGAAACCCCTAGAGTTTTAGGTAGACGACCATGTATTTCTCAAAGTTTCACCCATGAAAGGTGTGTCGCGTTTTGGGAAGAAAGATAAGTTAAGCCCGGTACGTCGGACCTTTTGAAATTCTAGAGAAATAGGAATTTGGCTTATCGGGTTGGCATTTGCCATCAAAACTTGCTCATATGCATGACGGTTCCATGTATCTATGTTGAGAAAGTATAACCCGATCCAGCACATGTGTTGAATTTCGACGAGGTCAAATTGAACAGCAGAGTATCCTATGTTGAGGAGCCGGTGCGGATCGTGGATCGTAAAGAGCAAGTGTTGAGGAATAAAACTGTTCCCATAGTAAAGGTCCTATGGCAACACTAGGGTAGAGGAAGCTACCTAGGAAGGTGAGGAAATCATGAAACGGCAGTATCCGCATTTATTCGAGGAACCAGGTATGTGTTTAAATTTCGAGGACGAAATTTTTATTAGAGGGGAGAATTGTGACATCCCCGATTTTGGGCCCTAGAAAGCCAAGGCTGGTAATAAGTGGATTAGCGGGTGCCGAGTTGAGAGTTGGTGTTGGAGTGGATAGCATGATCAGAACGAGTGTACTGAGGGTTGATCGTGGTTCGATCGAAAGATTGTCCATGAGTTGGCCTAGGGATCGACAGTGGAATGACCCTGACTACGCAAATGATTAGAGTAATACGACCATGGGGCGATCCTTCGATCATAAGGGCGCTTAGTGGAACGTCCGGATAAACGCGAATCGGGCCGTGTAGGTATGTGTCGACGCGGTGATACCAAGATGGCCAGAAGGTCCCGGTGACCACGAGTTAATTTGGGTACCGACGGTTTTGAGGCACATGACAACCGAGGGTCGACCATGGATCGTTGATACTCGAACGTGGCCCGGTCACGAATCACTCACGGATCGTTGTGCTAAGTCGGGAATGCCATGGATGAAATATGTACCAGGCCATGTGCCTAATGGCTTAGTCGTGGCCCGGGCAAAATTGCTGGTCGCGGTGGCCAAGGCCATGTGCCCGGTCATGACAAGCCATTGTGCCCGTCAGCCAGGCCACGACCGCCACGCCTGTCAGATGTCGCCATTGTGCCCAACCTCGCCACAAGTTGTACCCATAAGATCCGATCCCGATCTTGTCCAAATATTCAAGAAACGTGGGCCATGAGAGTCGATATCGTGTCATTCCCAAGCCGATGCGCATGTTAGGAACCCATCTAACCAGATGACCTGACATGGAACCCATGCGGCCAACCAAGCACTAGGCACGTCGCCTATGCAATCCGGGATGTCGCCGGCGCGTTGCCGATGCGCCTTAGCACGTCGCCGCCCAGCGCATCGGCGCGCTCCAACACATGGCTCGTGCAGCCCGGTGCGTGGCCCGTGCAGCCCGGCCACTGGCTCGGTCAGAGCGGCAAAATTGCCCAGTGGCCCGGCTGTGTGCCCCATCCACCTGAGAACGCTAATTTAGATTATTTTGACTTAAATTTTTGTAGAGCCAAATTTGGACAATTGTGAAGGCTATTTTACATTAAATTCTATTTTAAAAGGGTATTATTGGAATTATTTTATGAGAAAACCCTCGGGAAAAGCTTGGGAATAGTTATGGTGCGGGGTTCATTTTGGACGCTACGAGCGTATCTTCGCGAGAACCGTTTGATCCGAGCAAATTGAGATCGAATTCAGCCAATTAGAGAGAGCCCTAGAAGGTTTGAGGTCAAACCTTATCTTCATCATCATTTCCTTCATTAATTGCTTGGGCCTTCATTTTCCACAAGTCATTATGGCCATTTTCATCATTATCTTGACTTTTTGGACTTGGATCATTAATGAAGGGATGAGGTATGCGCCATTTTCTCATCGGTTCGATGACACGTCATTATTGCATACCTCATACCCCCTATGACATATGCGCACGCATCATCCAAACTTTAAGCTTTGTCCCTCTATAAATAGAACCCTTTATGAGAGAATTGGCCTTATTTTTTCCCACGTACACCAACCGGTCAAGAAATAGAGAGAGAGAGAAAAAGAAAAATCAAGAGAGAAAGAAAATCCGAGAGAGAGAGAAAGAAAAGGCCATTACCAAGAGTCGTTCAAAACCGAGACCGTCACCTTTCCGCCCGTTCTCTTCTTTTTAGTTCTTGTTTTATAAAAGAGTAAGTGGGATTTTACTACCGGGGAAATGACCTTGAAATATGTTGTATCACGAGCCTTCCCCGTTATCGGTTCTTGGTGTTCCGATATTGTATTTTCTGTAACAAGTTTGCTTTGTTTCGTGTTTTTGCATGTTGTCTAATACAAATTAGAAACCGAGGCGCAACACATGAGGTAAACCGTGATTTAACCATGCTTGGAATCCATGTTTTATGCTTTCTATGCTCGTCGTTGTTTGATCGGCCACGGAGGCCGGTACGGTAAGAATGTTTCGTGTAACGACGATTGATATGTCCTCGCCTGTTAGTAAAGTTTTACTTACTGAGTCTCCTCGATTCACTCCCCGTTGTTTTCTTCTTTTACAGGTCCGTAGAAATGGCGTCACCCCCGGCCCAGTTTGGCAACCCGGTCGAAATGAGAGCCGAACTCCTAACGGTGATCGACGCCCGTGAGAATCGTGCCTACCGCAGGATTACCACCTACGTGATGGTGGACGAAGGTCAGGTAGACCTTGTCCCGCACCCGTACGTGGCCTGGTACCGCCTAGCCGACGGGGACTGGGTCGGCCCCCTTCGTGGATTTAACGGTCTATCCACCGGCATGGGTGGTTTGACTCCGTGATCGGCCATGGGCGGGGCGTGACGGCGGCCGTACGAACGAGGGCGGGGAGGAGCGAGCAAGGACGAGGACGAGGAAATACTAACCGTAAAGAAGCTAAGAACCCAAGCCAAAATTTTGTTGTGCATATGGCTTATTTGTTTTATTTTCGGAAGTGCCTTTAAAATAGGCATGTGAAAAAATATCGTCTAATATGACTTGTGCCCGAGGTAGGGCTTGTAAATAAGCACGAACCCATCATGTAAATACAATGTGCACCGTTTGCCTTTATTGCTTGGTTTTGTCTCGTTGAATCGCTTCCGCATGTTTATTATATTTAAGAATCAACGGGACGTTCTAATAATAATTTATGCTTCACGGGCCCGTTCCGATCATGGTCGGTTAACAAATATCGATCGTGAGTGGTTCGGGACGTGACACCCCAGGTTCGAACTGCCCCATTTTCCCCTGTTTTGGCATTCGATTTGGTCGGGATTTGCGTCGGTCATTTCGCGCGAATCCTGGCCCATACTGTTGTTGGTCCGAGTCCCCACTTGTCGTCGGAGGCGAACAGTATCCGTCGGAGTTGACCGGAATGCCGGAGGAGGTCGAAATCCTCTGATTTTCATCGCACACGCCAAGTGCTCGATGGAATGCCTCCATGAACGGGGTTTGCTTTTGGCCGTCGACCAGCGATCGGGCAGTCGGACGGCGAGCCTAGCCATCGAAAAAGGTACATAGGGGTTGTAGGGTGAAGACCCAGGCCATGGGTGGCCTGGGTCATTCGGCGAAAATCACCGGTTGCCGGACGGCTCCCACGCCTGAACACGGGGAGCCGTCATCAGCTATAGCTAGCACAGTGGACCGGTTCGACCATCTGAGATCAATCTATAAGCAAACCGGGATGGTTCGACCCGGTCGAACCGGCCCAATTTTGTTTTCATCCACCGGACCGGGACCCAACCGGGCTCGATCCGGTCCATACTCGAGTCAATGACCCGGGTTGACCCTTGACCCGGTTCGGATCCGGGGATCCAACCCGGGTCAACGCGAGGGGATCGGGTTTGTTGACCAGGGTCGGATCTGACCGACCTGGTTATTATTATATTATATTATATTATATTGTATTTTATTTATTTTTAAAAAAATTTAAAAAATAATAAAAAATAAATTTTTTTTCTTTCTTGTTTTTCTTTTTCTTCCGTATTTTTTTTCTTTTTTTCTTTTTCTCCCTTTTCTTCTTTTTCGTATTTTTTTTTTTTTTTTAAAATTTCAATATTTTTTTTTAAAAGTGTTTTTTATGTGATATATTTGTTGTTTTAATTTATTATGGTATTATTATGCAAGTGTTTTTGTCTCGTTTAAATTAAATAAATCTAAGGTCGCGTGGTATTACGTGTTTTAATTTATTACCATGGTATTATTATGTATGTTTTTACTACAATTGCATGGGTTGTTGTGTTTCTGAATGTCATCTAACTTAGTTAAGGTTAGAATTTTGGGCTGCATGAATTATTGTGTTTTTTTATTGCCAATCGTTTCTGATTATGCACTCGCCTGATCACCTCACATGTTAGGAAAAAAGTCCTAAAATCAATCCAAATTACTTGACAAATGTTTTCAAAAAATGAACAGGGTAAAAAGGTACCGAAATGGCATTAGCTATTCAACTAGTGTAATCAAGTCCCCGAACTTAGTTAATCTCTTGTTCATAGGAATAGGGTGATTTTCCCGCCACCTTATTTGAGTTTCTAATCAACCTACCCCAAATCAATTAGTGGCAACTCCTTTGGTATAAACAGTTTGTATGTTAAAAAATTAAACCCTAAATCGTGATATGGTATGGGCTTGGGAGAGCCCGAGTTAAGTCCCAAACCTAGACTTAGCACATACTAGGCGAGCCACCCCTTCCTTTTTGTATGTTGTCCAAAAAAATGCTCGGGAGGTCGGTTGCGACAAACTGGCGACTCCACTAGGGACTTGTATTTTTTTTAAAAAAAAAGTAGACTTAAACCAAAATTTTTACCCTGTTCAAAATAATTTTTATTTGGCAGCAATGACTCTAGGTATGAGCCTGACATTAAGGTATTATTTGTCTTGCAGGTTCGAATTAATTGTTTGTAAATTGTTGTGCATGCTTTAATGATTTAGCACTACATTATTACACACAAGATCACGCTGCTGGACCTGGGCCGCAATAGGACATTTTAGGATGGTGTTAAGAAAGGTACGACCTCAAACGCGAGCCCGCAATGTAAAGGTTGCCTTTTTTCTCCCCGAAATTTATTCCTAAAATCGTAAAGAAATATCTTTAGTCGCTATTCATGTGATTATAAGATTCTTTCGATTTGACCGAGGTTAAAAGGACTTGACACCAATGCAAGACTGCGATGGTCAGGTACCCTTTTAATTTCACTTTGCTAAGTCAGCCTAGATAGAAATCGAGCCTCACTCCTCATGTGTATGTCGTTGTGATTGTCATGGTTCAAGGGAAGGTATATATTCTATCCCTTCTCATTTTATTATACAGCCTACTTATTCAATTGATTTGTTACTGTTAAACCACTTGTTGATTGCAGTCTATAGATAAGGAATATGTTTATTGTGGAACTTGTCCATGAAAATAAGCAGCTCCAAGAGACTCTAGATTCCCCATTGTCTATAGAATGAGCATCCGAGAAGGGCGATCTTTTTGTTAAAACCTCCTATCTTTTATATTTTCATAGTAATTATATTCAGGGGTTTTGGTTTTCGTCCTTAAAAGTATTTTTCGATTATGCTAATGTCAATATAACTCGGACCGCTTTTTATTCTATAAATAAAACTTTTTGCCTCTTAATGACACCACCGCGGCCTTTGACCTAGTGGTATCCGAGGATGTAGCGTGACGATCCGAGGCGACCGCGGTTCGAACCCCGGGGATGCCTATAATGTTGATATTAATAAAAACCCTTTTTTTCTTCTTTTTTCTTTGCAAATAAAGAAATTATGTAATAATAATATGCTTAAATCATAAAATGATTCTCTATTGGGCATTATACTCGTTCATTTCAACGTTTTCGCAGGTAGTTAAAAAATGGCCGAAAAAAACATCCGTCTCAATAACATGGAGGACGAGATGAAGATGGTCCTCAACGCAATCCAAAATCTCACGAAGCAGGTGGAATCCATTCAAGGCAAGCTCATGCCCACGCCTGTAGCAGTTGAAGTGGTGTTACCACCACCATCTGCTGGAAAAGACAAAGCCTTCGCCAGTGACAGTTACATGCCCCCGCTAGAGGACGATCCGCTTCCCCTTGCTGTCAGGAAGCCTAAACCCAAAGCTGCACCAATGACGAAGCATGACAAACGCCTTGCAAAAGTCGAGGAGATGCTGAAACAGCTACAAGGCCCACAACATGCTATTCCACTTGATCTGTCTATATACAAACGGGTCAAAATACCAGAAAAGTTCAAGATGCCAAAATTCGATAAGTACGATGATACCTCATGCCCCAAGCATCATCTGCACATGTATCATGTGCGGATGACCCAATACGTTGATAATAAATCCCTCATGATTCAGACTTTTCAAGCGAGTTTGACAGGGACCAGCCCTGACATGGTATATGTCGAAGGATGTGGATGCTTTTAAGTCCTAGGATGATGCCGCTGATGCATTCCTCAGCAATATCAATTCAACCTCCACATCATCTTTACTCTTGATGATCTGGAATGCGTTGAGAAGAAAAAGAGTGAGTCCTTCAAGGAGTACGCCACCAAATGGAGAAACTTGGCCGCCCAGGTTACCCACAACTCACTAATCAGGAACAAGTGAAGTTGTTCATAAAGTCGCTTCCGTACGAATACAGACACCGCCTGGTTGATGCCACTGCTGAATCCCTTAATCGTCTTGTTCCTATGGGGGAACGAATTGAAACGGGACTGCATGAGGGGTGGTTCATAGACCCCACTTCTGAGAAATTCGGCCTGAAGAAGGAGAAAGAACCCTTGACAGATGCGGATGTTGCATACAAAACCGTTCATCCTTCCCCAATGGTTCAGATGAGCAGTGGACAGCAACCGGCCTCAAGCCGTAAGCCTCCCTAAAGGCGAAATAACAAAAAGCAGTTCATGCCACTCCCTTTACCTCTGTCTCAAATCATGCCTATTCTCTTGGAAAAAAGGTTGCTTGCTAAAGAGCCAAAGTGTGAAAATCCTAAGCGTTTCCTCAACTATAATCCCTCCAAGGCATGTGACTATCATTTGGGCAAAATGGGACATTCCATCAATAACTGTGTTGTCCTGAAAAATAAGGTCTAGAAATTATTGGATGCAAAGATGTTTTCATTCCGCAATGTACTACCCAATCAAGCAGAAGGCGCAGTCGTCATTAAGTAAACTGAAGGCTCAATTTTCCTCCCTTAGAATAGAGGCATATTTAATAGTTTGAATCCTCCCCTATGTGGGAGCCTTTCTTGCTTTCTAAAGTCTCCGCTGTTTTCTAAGATTCCCGATTTTCTGAATTTTAATTATGCTTTGGAATTTTAGTATTGCAATTTCCATTCCAACATATGTAATTCGTCTGAATTATTCAAAAGAATTACAAATGTTTTATTTTGAGGGCCTAAGGAAGTATCCCAAACCGGCCCGTTGATAATATCCAGCCATGCAAAGGAAAGCGTTCTGAGGCCCGGGCTTCCTCATGCTTCCTTGTTTCTAAGCTTTTGAAAATAAAACAATCGTTTTGTCATTTTCCAAAAGGGCAAAAAGAAGAATGGTGTTGGAAAAGCATACATACTTATGGCCCTGTTTGTTTTTTAACTCGCTCACTTCGTGTCTCAGAGCATACTCCTTTTAATTTGTTATTATAAATGGGACATTTGGAAATAACACCAACTGAAAAGCACATCAGCCCATGATCTCATTACTACTAGTGGGTGATATTGGTCCCAGAAAGTCAAAGAGAACGCTGAGCTTTCCTTGACTCCATGATGAGTGAAACATCATTTCATACAAAAGTCAAGGGCAGATCAAGAAAAGATTACCCTTTTTGAAAGAAAAAGGTACGCCCTATTCCTTAACAAATTTTGAAAATGACATTCTACGCCTTTTTCTCTTGCAGATAATGAAATGGGGAATATGCTAGATTCTGACGTGCTAGCGAGTCAAATAGAGCACCAATAGTGGGACCTCTCGAGTCGGATACAGCACAAATGAAGTGCTTAATTGGAAGAGTAGACTAGGGAGCATGCGATCTCCTAGTCCATAAAAAAGGATGCATTTCGTTCCTAAAGTCCATCCACTTTAGCATAGAAATGACATATCTTTTCCTTTTATATAAGACAAAATTGAGTAAAGAACACCCATGGTAACAAGTCTAACTAAAAAGGACTTCGCACATGACAAATGACATCAAGGCCGATCTTGACAGCCGTAGAGGTCTCGATGGCAGTCATGCCCACGTCCATCAAAGACCTTTAAAGCAGAGATTAGCTTTGCTGCGAAGATCCCCATGCAAGCAATTACATATGCCTGTGTAGTCAAGAATCAGAGCATTCGCGAGAAATTCTTTGACATGCTGGAGCTGCACAGCACGTGCTGACAATAGAATCCTCTACCCAAAAGCACCTATAATTATAGAGGATTTCATTCGAGCTTCAAAACTAAGAGCATGGAGGAGCAGACTGAGACAAAGAAGACTGAATAAAGTAAAGAGGAGAAAAGACTCTGCTAGCTTTGAAGGCAAAATGGAAAAAGGGTCATTTGTATCGTTCTTAATTTACCCTCAGTCATCTCATTTCTAACATAAGCTCCTGTTCTTGTCAGAAGGAAATTATCAACATTCGAGAAAACTCAAGGAATTGTCAGTTTAATCTCCAATGAAAGGAATCACGAAGGGTAATGTTGTATCGTTTTCAATTCCTATCCCTTAAATAGCCCATTCATTAATACGATCTTTCTTATTACCGTGCAGGTATGCCTCATTGTCACAGCATAGGTAAATATCTCTTTCTCTAAAAAACTCTTCTCATAAGAGTAGAAAGAAACAAAAAGGAAGAAATAATTAAAGAAAATAGATACTATTTTCTTCCTCGAGTGCATTACATGGAAAGGACTCTTGCATGGCAATTTTACCTATTTAATTCATCAATTTCCTGTGAAAATTTTGATAATTCGACGAATGGTGTCAAATTGCTCTGATGTATTGAACGAGGTGTGTTAGGATGATGAGAGACAATCCTTAATCTATACACATTCTCACGTATCAAACTCTTGTAAGATGAGTGAAGAGGTTTCATTTCTACAAGGTAAAGGGATTTCTCGCTTAAGGTATGGTAGTCAAAATGACGAGAGGCAATTCATTTCTCTACCCCATATACTACCATTGATCCTTCAACCATTTTTGAGCTCACACACTCGGAGGTTCTTTTCAAATTACCCCTGTCAAGAATCACCCCACATTGGGGCAGCTCGAGGTAAATCAGCATCATAGGGAGAATTCGAATTCAGAGGGAGCAAGAAGAGCCTCTCTCCCTTTCGATCACTGCTCCCGTGGCTTCGACTTCGTTGTTTTCACGGAACCCATGATCCTCGACGGAGTCCTCCAAGACAAGCACACCATCGACGGCTGGATAGTCGAGGCTAAGATGGTTTTATCAAGAGAGAAGCAGTAAACTAATATTTGTTCAAAATGCCAATATCTTATTGATAACAGTGATGTTTTCACTGAGCAAGACAAGAAGGATGAGGAGTTTGTAGTATCTAAAAGTTTTCATGATCATCATTTGCAACAGCTCACACAAGGTGAAAAGACAAATAGAAATTTCCGTGCTCTCACTTACATTAATCTTTGAGTGTTTTTATTGCAAATGAATTCTCGCGATAATTTAAATGCCTTAGGATGACGAAAAGCAATTCTTTTTCTGTCCCATACACTTATATCCCTTACTAACCCAATTGAGCCAGCAATTTCATTTCGTATGAACCCAATTGATGATCATCCCCCACATCGGGGCAAGGCAAAAGTCACCATAGTTTGAGCATCACAGTCCCAAGTACGGAATGAAGATGAAGACTCCAAGAGCCTAATAACATTATTCTGTTCAAACTTGTTCAGGCTAGTCCGACAATACCAAAAGAGCAGCAAAAAAAAATGTTGAAAATTAGGGGCATGAAAAAGTAGTGTGCCTGGCAAAAGCAAGGTCAATGCTCATGAATTAAAAAAAAGGTGAAGAAGAAAAATGATGAAACAGATGATGAGGAAAAAGTCCCTAATTTTTGGGTAGCTGCTATTAAAAACAATGAAGCTTTAGCTGGGGAGATCTCTGAGCGTGATAACATGCTCTCAAATACCTCAAAGTTATTAAATGGTGAAGAATAGACAATTCCAAAAGATTTAAACTTGAGTTCTCATTTAATACAAATTCCTACTTAAGAATTATATCTTGACAAAGATCTGCTATATGATAGATGAAATGGTATCCAGGAAAATACTTGACACAGAAACTTCTCAAGAAAAAGTTGTTAAAGATGCTAAAACACATGATTAGTCAGGGGAGTCTTCCAAAAGGATCTTGATGGTAGAGAAGAAGACTGGTGACAATGCCAAGAGGATCACCAATTCTCACCCTTACATACATTTTTTAGCTCAACGATCATTTCATCTCTCAATCTGTAAACCAAGCCCACGTTACATCCCTCATGAAAGTTTCTTCTGAGTGGGGCATTTAAATTAACGCAGGATTTCAAATGTTTATAAACAACACTCGAGGAAGTGCGAGCAAGACTATTTTTATCTCGTTTTGCAGGGTTCTTGACTTGTAAACTTGGAGATGATTGCAGAATATTTTCTTTCATGGCCTTGACTTGGACAGTCACCTTTGTTAAACCATTGACCAAGCCAGCATTACAATCCTGAAGAAGACCTCTCAGATTGATAGTGTCGTACTGCTTGCGAGAAAACTCAAACCCTTATGGATCTGTTAACGGTCAAATTGAGTGTTTCGATGTTCCCGCATTAATGGACGGGACAAATAACCCTTTTCAATGAGAGCGAGTGGAAAGTCCTTTCTGACTGAAAGTCCCTCGTTCAACATCTCGAGAAATCCACCTTACAAACAAAAATTGTCTTGATTGACCCTCAGTGGATTTTTGGTAATGCAAACATGGCAAAATCATCATGTATGAACTTTTAAATGCACATCCTGGAATAGCCCAGCTTGTCTATCCTTGATGAATGCATGCATATTTGTGTTAATCGTCTTTGATGGCTCAAAACTTTAATCTCCAGTGATAGAATACAAAAAATCCAGGTGCTGGAGAAGCCTTTATTATCATCCCAAGGAAGATACCCCAAAAAAGGTCGGTTATTCAGCAGATGATGCATCAAACCTCCGGGTAAGAAATCCTAGGTATTTCAGCAGGATTCTTCTCAAACTACCCAAAAGGTAAACTAGGTGTTCCTTTAAAAAAGAAAAGCATCTTGACCAGCTGGTCAAGATATTTCATACAATATTCAAGAATAACCTCAGTTGTTTATTTCTCCAATGAATGTGTAAGCGTTTGCATAAAGAAAAACTTGTCTGACAGGAGACATACTCTTAAGAGGCAGCAACATGCCCAGGTGCTCATCGTTTGAGCCTTTTTAAGACCTACTGGCGAGAACCCACCAGGCAAATCATCAAATTCTCTGGTGAGAACCCCAAGGTGCTCATCGTTTGAGCCTTTTCAAGACCTGCTGGCGAGGACCCACAAGGCAAATTATCAAATCCTCGAGCGAGAACCTCCAGGTGCTCATCGTTTGAGCCTTTTCAAAGCTTGCTGGCGAGAACCCACTAGGTAAACTGTCAAATCCTTGGGCAAGGATCCCTAGGTACTTTGGCAAAAAGATCCCCAGTCAAGGCGACCGAAGAAAGGTTCAGGTTCTAGATAAATAAAATCCAGTCAGTCAAGGCAACCGAAGAAAGGTTCGGATCCTAGACAAACAATCTCCGGTCAAGGCGACCGAAGAAAGGTTCGGGTACTGGACAAAAAATTTCCACAGTCAAAGGCGACCGAAGAAAGGTTCGGGTCCTAGACAAATGAAATCCAGACGAGGCGACCGAAGATAGGTTCGGGTCATGTGCAAGCGATTTCCCCAATCAAGGTGACCGAAAAAAGATTCGGGTCCTAGACAAACAATCTCCAGTCAAGGCGACCGAAGAAAGGTTCGGGTACTGGACAAAAAATTTCCACAATCAAGGCGACCGAAGAAAGGTTCGGGTCCTAGACAAACCATTCCCCCGTCAACACGACCGAAGATAGGTTTGGGTCCTCGACACATAATATCAACTATCTGGAATTACTCTACCCTTCAGCAAGGTACGTAGCCCCAAGTATGTTTTTATTTGCTTCAGCATGCATCATCTTATCGCATCATAAAAAATGAGACTAACAGTCTCGCTAAAAATAGCATTCATTGAGCATGCATAGGCCAAATTTAGGTGTCATTTTATCTTTGAACGTAACCTCTACGAGCTCACCTTCAAAGAATGGCAGCTATTGACACCTATTTTTAATTTGCCCAAAATTAATTGCACAAAATTTAGGAGTTAATTTTCTTTAATTCTTAAAATAAAAAAACATTTCTATTTAAATGCATTGCATATAGAAATTAGACACATTTTGCATTAATAGGGTCTATTAGAAAAAAAATTTCAAAAAAAAAAGAGATGGGCCGGTTCGGGGCTGGGCCGACCTAGCCCTTTTCTTTTCTTTTTCCCATGGGCCCAAATTCCCCACTTTTTTTTTTTTTCCTCCCTTGAGCTGGGCCCAACTCGGCCCAGCTCTCTTTCTCTTCCTCCCCTCCGGCCCAACCTGTCCCTGCTTTGCACCGGCCTAAATGGCCACGAAAAGCTGGGCGGGCAGCATTAGGCCGGCGCAGCCATCGCTGCAGACGTGGGGGCAAGGGTGTGTGAGATGCGCCACGTATAAAACTGAAGAGAGAGAGAGAGGCCCGTTCGGCCAATTTTGAGAGAGAAACAGAGAGAAATAGGACAGAGAGAGAAGAGAGAGAATAGAGAGAGGGAGAGCGTGAGCCGTGAGAGAAAGGGAGCATTCGGCGGCCACCGCACCTTGTCCATCCATCCTCGTCGCCGGGCCGATGGTGGCAACACAAAGAGAGAGAGAGAGAGAGAGAGCCCTCCGTCACAAAGAGAGGGAACGTTTTCCCCTGAGAGAGGCATGATTTGGCGAAGATTCATGTATTGTCGCCCCCAATTCGCCGGAGACGCTCGGTAAAATGTCCGTGAGTTTCCCCCCGGTCGAGCGCCCGCTTTTCCCCTGCTTTGGCATTCGCCTTGGCGTGATTCGTGCTGGCCGTTTCACACAAATCCCGGCCCATACCGTCGTCGGTCCCGATCCCTACTTGCTGTTGAAGGCGAACAGTATCCGTCGGAGTCGACCGGAATGCCGGAGGAGGATCGAAATCCTCTGATTTTCATCGCACACGCCAAGTGCTCAATGGAATGCCTCCATGAGCCAAGTTTGTTTTTGACCGCCAACCAGCGATCGGTCAGTCGGACGACGAGCCCAATCGTCGGAAAAGGTACGTAGGGGTTGTGGGGTGAAGACCCAGGCCATGGGTGGCACAGGTATCCTAAATCGCCAGATTTCCGGGCGTTCTCCCACGCGCCCCCCTTGAAGAGGAGCTATCACTATATCGGCCTGTAGACCGGTTTGACCGGTCTGCAAACCGATCTATAAGCAAATTGGGCCGGTTCGACCCGATCAAATCGGCCCAATTTTGTTTTCATCCACCGGACCGAGACCCAACCGCGCCCGATCCAGTCCATACTCGGGTCAATGACCCGGGTTGACCCCTGACCCAGTTCGGATCCGGGATCGGACCTGGGTCAATGCGAGGGGGCTGGGCTTGTTGACCAGGGTCAAGTCTGACCGACCCGGGGCCCGCCAACTTGACCCAACCCGGTTATTATTATATTATATTATATTTATTTTTTAAAATAATTTTAAAATTTTAAAAATAAAAAATAAAAAATAATTTTTTTTCTTTCTTCTTTTCTTTTTCTTCCGTATTTTTTTCTTTTTCTCCCTTTTCTTCTTTTTTCTTTTTTTTTTTTTTTTTTTTTTTTTTTTTAAATTCAATATTTTTTTTAAAAAAGTGTTTTTTTATGTGATATATTTGTTGTTTTAATTTATTATGGTATTATTATGCAAGTGTTTTTGTCTCGTTTAAATTAAATAAATCTAAGGTCACGTGGTGTTACATGTTTTAATTTATTACCATGGTATTATTATGCATGTTTTTAATACAATTACATGGGCTGTTGTATTTCTGAATGTCATCTGACTTAGTTAAGGTTAGAATTTTAGGCTGCATGAATTGTTGTGTTTTTTTACTGCTAATCATTTCTGATTATGCACTCGCCTGATCGCCTCACATGTTAGGAGAAAAGTCCTAAAATCAATCCAAATTGCTTGACAAATATTTTCAAAAAATGAATAGGGTAAAAGGGTACCGAAAGGGTATTAGCTATCCAACTAGTGTAACCAAGTCCTTGAACTCGGTTAATCTCTAGTTTGTAGGAATAGGGTGATTCTCCCGTCACCTTATTTGGATTTCTAATCAACCCACCCCAAATCGATTAGTGGCGACTCCTTAGTATAAACCATTTGCATGTTAAAAAATTAAACCCTAAGTCCCGATATGGTACGGGCTTGGGAGAGTCCGACTTAAGTCCCAAATCTAGACTTAGCACGTATCAGGTGAGCCACCCCTTCCTTTTTGCATGTTGTCTAAAAAAGGCTTGGGAGGTTGGTCGCGACAGCTATCGATTGTGGTGAGCAGAATTAAATCCACCTGTTATCGGTAGAGAAGTTACATTTGACGAGTCTCTAGTACTTCTGGCTAAGAGTGTTAATAGCAGTGTTTATACGGATCTGGACGGTGTTCATCTTGAGGTGGAGTTACAACCAGAAACTCCTAAGGTAGCGGGTACTAGCGGAGTAATCGACACGGATGGTGCTTGTAGCGAGGTGGAGCCTATTGAGCCAACAGTTATTGTAACTGTTGATATTGACAAGGTGCGTATTCGATCTCCTAACAAATATGGATGAAATGGTGGTTTTGCTTTATCTGCGATTGAGGAGTATGTGTCGGAAAATCCTTGTGGAGCAATTAAGGGTGCATGTAGAGTTGGTGATCCGATGAGATTCACGGCTATAGCGAAGTTCAAGCGAGGCTTGGACTTGGAAGATGTCTATGGCGATTGAGCCCATTGGGGCTATGGGAGAGTAGTAGCGAAATTCAGATTCTATCAAAGCGATTGTAACTTGGTTCAAACGTCGAGCCAATATGGAGATTGTTAAAATATATGTATCGAGTTTGAGCCCGTGAACGAAATTCGACTCGAAATTATTTGTATGGAGATCTGAATATGTTAAATTGGATATTTCCTGATATGAAATTGGAATCAGCGAAGAAGACAGGGAAAAGGAAATATACGAAATTAGCTCTCCTAATATGTGTTGGAGTTTGGCCACTGAAAAGTCTTAAATTGGAAAGTCCACATGGACTTTGAATTTGACCTTGATTCGGACATGCATGGAGTTGATATATATATATATAAAAGTTTCCTATTGAAGTTGGACTTCTTGTCTTTAAGTGCCTTTTCGTGAGTGCTTGTGTGCCGTGGGCATTGTTGATGCGTGCAGAGCTGGTCTTTGTGTTGCCTATGTCCAGAGAAGAGAAGTCTTGAAGTACCTTGGTTGACATGAAGATATTGTAAGCGAGTGCTTGGCATTGGATTCGTGATTTTGTTCGTGAAATTACATTAAGAGTTCAAATATTTGTAGCGACTAAATCTTATGATAAGATTTGTGTAAAATTCATTCGCGAGATTGAGAGATTATTTCGTGAGGAATTAAGGGGCTAAACACTATGTGCGTTATTGGGTGTAATTGGGGCTTAGAAAATGTGACATCCTGAAAATTTATCCATTTAGGATTTGTAAATATACTGAGTTTTATGAAATATACTCGTATTATATTCTCGCCCGGAACTGATTATTTCTAGGATGCTAATCAATAGAGAAAGGCTAATCGAGGAATTAAATTCACGCGACTAAGAGAAAATTCGATCGTGAATTGATTTTCGATCATAAAATCGTTGAGGTGATATTTTCAACTACTGTTTGCCGATCCAAGGATAGTCAGGGGTCAATTCACCACTGACATAGTAGTGGATCGCGGGTGATTCTGTTGGACCACGAAATGATTTGACGAACGATTCTGAACTTATACCAAACGATCGTGCCCCTCGGATTTAGTGATTGACCTTTGCGATTTAAATGACAACTGAAGTCGTCACAAACCGAATGAACTTGCATGTGACTCGATTTATTATCAGTCACGAGTCGAATAAGCGAATTTCTCCAAACAGTCGCCCGTTAGTTTGAGAAATGCTCCAGTTGCGTTTAATAAAATTTAATTATTTAATTTAGCCTAAATTGGACACCGGAAAATTAGGAAGTCACAACAGGAAGTTAGGATGACGTTGTAGTTGGAACGTGCAAATTTGGAATGTCCCGAATCCTCTAGAAAAATTCAATTTTGAGGAGAAATGAGGAAAGTGACCATTTTACCCGTAAGAATTATCAAAGGGTAGGTTTTATGAAGAAGGGGTATTTTGGTAATTTTGCCCTAACTTTTTGATTGGATATTTTTGCCCTTGGAATTTTATGAAATTCCCAAAATACCCTTGGATATTTTTGGGTAAGATGTGATCTCGGCCGTTGGTTTTAAGATAAAATCGAATTTGGGCCGTTGATTTGGTTTGTGATTAAAGGGCAAGATCGTCATTTTGGCTATTGAATTATTGGTTTGACTTTAAAAAGCCCCAAGACCACTTTCTCTCCTCACTCTCTCTCTCTAACTCATGGCCATCTCTCTCTCTTCCTCTCCCTCACGCCCACCGCCCCTCCCCTCACCGATCACAGCCGCGCCATCACCGCCATCCGTACGCCCACCGATCACAGCCCATACGCTCGTCGCTGCGCCACCGCCACCACCCTCATGCCATCATCCCTCCCTTTCTCTCTCTCTTCCTCCCATGTGGCCATGAGCCTTGTTGGCCACGTCCAAGCCGCCGCCGTCCGCCGTTCGCCGATCGCCCATCCGCCGTGAGTCGTACGTCGCCGCCGCGAGATCACCGTTGATAGCACCCGTTTCACTCTAACCGCGTGAGTCTAGAGTCGGGTAAGTCGTACCCTAAACCCAAATTAGCATATCGGGTATCAACAGATAAATTCTGGTTGAAATCGGGTTCATGTGGGTGTGAAATTGTACGATTTAGGAACGGAATCGATTAGCGGGCCTAGGATTGAATTCGTTAAATTTTTAATGGAAATTTTGAGTTCAATAGGTGGTTGTGATTGGCTGGTCGGTGGGCTGTGATGTGCCGATAGGGGCGTAAATCGGATATTTAGAACTGGCAATTAGTTGTGGGAAAGTGTCGTGAAGGACCGGAATTGAATTGCCACCGTTTGGTTGGAGAAAAATGACAAATTATGTGTTTAATGTATGTTTGAACTACGACTGAATTGTGGTGATAACATTGAGTGCATGATTGTGTGGTTAAATGATTGAAATATGTCTGTTGAGTGCACGCTTGCGCCAGACTGAATTAATTGTTAAATTGGCCATGTCAAATGCTTGGTAAGCATGATTTGTGCGTGAATTGATATGTGCACGAGCCACGTGTGATTGATCAATTGAGTGTGGCAAATGATTTTTGAGCATGGGCATGAGTGAGAGAGTAAATGTGGTGTGGCATATGTAATTGTGGAAATTATTCCGTCCTGAGGCATGTACTTCAATGCGAGACGATGTCGGGTATTACCGGAAGACTGCCAGCCTGAGGCGTGTACTTCAACGCGGGTTGCACAGTAGGTGGTAGATGTTGAGCCTGAAGCATGTACTATAATGCGGGCAAGAAACATAGCCTGAGGCGTGTACGTTAACGCGAGCCCTGAAGTGTTGTGATAAGTTGGTCGCAGTGGACTTGAGGTGTGTACTGTAACGCGGGTCACTGGCGAGTGATGTGGAAAAGACATGATGAGAACGGAACGAATGCATAAAACGAGATTTGTACATGCATGTAATGGTATATGATGTGATTGTGACTAACGTGCAGGTAGCATGCATAATAGGACCTGGTAAGAACCATTGATGTGCCTGCTATGTGATGATTTGGTGTGTGTGACTGTGTTTTGTGATTGTCTGGAGGTACGTGATAGCCTAGGTGGGGTTTAGGGGTGTACTTAGGGAGATGTAGTCTTATGGTTGTTTCAACCAATTTTTTTCAGAACCCCGACCTAAGCCATAAATCCTCCGCCGCCGCCGCCTGAGCGTTTTGGGGTACCGGTACACACCGAAAGTGATGTTGCAGAAATTCCTATGGGCGATAATATGACCTGAATTCAGTACACTACTACGGTCTATGTAGAAGTAGGACTTCCTTTTATGGGAACCCTATGTATACACTGCATGGTTCTTCCGAGATGGAGTTGATGAGTTCGGGCCCGTAAGGGGTTTTGATGTTCCTTTTGATTTGGTTGAGGACTAGGACCTGTCTGCTATACCCCTTATAGACGGAGAATTGACTAGTGCAAAAACTAGTTTAGCGTAATCTGGATTGCATCCAGCACTTGCAGCTCAGGAATCTTCAAGGGTTAAGCACGAACCCGAGCTCGAAGGATCGTAAGCAGAAGACGACCCGATGGACATAGATTTAGAGCCAACTCTTGAGGAGGAACCAGAGGAGGTAGAGCCCAAGGTAGAACCCGAGAACAAGCTTGACGAGTCTGAAGAGTCTAAGGAGGATCCGGAGTATATACTTCCGTACGAGCAGTTTATGGATCCCAATTTCATGCCTGAGAATAACTTCTTTGAAGGACTGGTTGAGGAGGATCAGTTTGAAGTTCCAACGGAATCGGGTGACATTAATCACCCGATTAAAATTGAGGCAGAACCGGAGTCCTCGGAGGAGCAGACTGTTCAGGGGAGTTCTGATTTGAATAACGAGGAGTCGGACTCAGAGTGGACGCCGAACAAGGGGCGTAGGGCTAGTATAGGGGTTGAGAATGGGTTTTTTTGGAAGAGTACCATTTTTGGGGTTAGAATACCAGGTCATTGATCCTTTTTGAATGTCGGTGGTTGTATAATACGGTGTGCATTATGGGTATGATGGATGTAAATTGTGAATATTGTATAAGCTTGATAATTAGAAATGAATATGTATATTCTCCCTGTGTTCCCCATTTCCAATTGTCCGGGTATTAATTGTGGTTTTCGTTGATCGTTCAAAATCTCTGATCATTTTAAGTGAGTCAGCGATACCCTAAGATGTCGCATAATCGACCAATAAAGGGTGCCGCACTCTCGGTGGGGTTTAGGACGTGACAGAAAACACTTAGAGTGTTTGAGTGACTCGAGTGTGGTTGTAATCTTCATTGTATCGCTTGATTTATAGTGAAATCCCGTGCTGCTCTATCCATGGACATAGGTCACTATGATCGAACACGTAAATTTGGTGTCTAATTTATTTTCTTGTTCTGTCAAATTTATTGTTCGATTGCTTGGCTTTCGCAACACTATTGTGACGTGCTGAAGAACGAGGCGTTCGAGTACTGGATGATATAGTTCCCGGCATAGAGGAGTGCCTCCTTCTGGAGGGGGCAGAGGCCGCAGACGTCGAAGGCCAATTCATCAAGGTAGGCGCGGCAGTCCACGGCAGTATAGTCACTACGGCAAAGGCCAAAGACGTAAAGGGTTTGGGAGGCACCGTAGACAGCGGCAGAGGCATTGAGCAAGCGGTAGGAGAGGGTCAAGGAGTTGGTGGTGGAGATTGAGGAGAGAATGGTGGTGAGGGTGGCTTGGTAGGTGCTATTGGCGGTGAAGTTGCTGGTCGAACCATAGTGGGTCGGTGCCGATTGGGCGTTTATAGTGCAAGCAAACCTGAGAAGAAGCAATAGAAGGAGAGTTGGAGGATCCATTTTTTTCTATAGGAGAATTATTACTCAACAAGCTCGTTCTCTAGGTAATATGACTACCCATAGGGTGCAAAACAAATTGTGTTGAATTATTTTATATAGGAGTAGGCACTTTAGATCGGACACATCATTAGTTTGAGAGCATATTATTTTACTAGACATTTGAAAAAATCCTTTGTACTTTTCTTTTTAGATCGACAACTTAACTTCAATGTTTAAAAGTTATAAGTTTTAAATTTACATTGTATAAGAATACGTTCAAGATCACAAAAAGTTACATCTTGCAAAACCTTAAATAATAAAAGGCTAGAGCCATCATCCGCCTCACTAATTTTGTCCTAAAATATTCACTATTTGGTTGGGTGGATTCGAAATGAGTGGCCAAATACCATTTTCAAAGAGCATTGCCATACTAAATGATCTAAAGAATTTGAATTTAGTAATGGCAAATACCACACAAAAAATCCTAAACTATGCCCACCGTGGCACAAATACTTCAAACTTTTCTCGTGACACTAAAAAGTTCTAAATTTGCCAATTGTGACATAAATACCGTTAAATCTTTTTATGTTACGAAAACCCAAACTTATACATATGCGACATATATACACTTTATACTAGTACTTTAATATAAGTTCAGGATTTTTTATGAAACAAAAAAAAAAGTTTGCAGTATTTGTGTCACGATGAGCAAGTTTAGGGATTTTAGTGGTACAAAAAAAGCTCAGGAGATTTATGTTACAGTGAGCATAGCTTAAGGTTTTTTAGTAATATTAACTCATTTAGTAAATATGAAAATCACACGAATTTAACAAGTGGTCTAATCTTAAGAAAGTAAATTTGTTGAAATATCTTATGAAAACTTACCACGTCATAAATACTTCAGCGGACAAAAAATAAAACACACAAACCCCATCAACCACGATCACCAAACTTTTACAGAGTTGTCGTGCATCTCAGTGGGCAACATTCGAGTCTCGAGAAAGTGTTGACTCCTTTGACTGTGTCTCTATCTTTCGTAAGAACGATAAGACAACCGGTGAGGAATTTGAGTTTCGAAGAAGCATTGACTCTAACGGAAAGACAAAGACTCCTTTCGAAGGAGTTCTGTGTCTTCCTGCAGGTACAATAGGACAACCGGCGAGGGATTCGAGCCTCGAAGAAGCATTGTCCCTAACGAAAAGGCAAAGACTCCTTTCTGCAATTGTACTGGAAAGGGGCAAGTTTGTCTAGAGAAAATTAAGTCCTTGTTGGACTTTTATGATCGTCTATGATTTTCTTAAGCACGCCGGCCATACTTCCTATATTAAATTCTCTGCATGTGAAAAGAAGGAAGAAGACGAGGACAAAGAAAACATTGGAGTTGGTGTGTGTGAAGAAAGTGCAATGGATATTCACTCCATGGATCAAAGAAAGAGGACGTGTACGTCCATTTTTTTCTCTTCTTCATTGATGTGTGGGGATAATGATACAAATAATCTCGGAACTTTAACTTAATATGCAATTTGATCCTTGAATTTTTATTTTTTTCAATGTAGTCCTTGAACTTTAACATAATATTCAATTTGGTCCATAAACTTTTAATTTGTTCAATGTGGTCCTTGAACTTTTTATACGTATTCAATTTAGTTCCTGAACTATATAAAAATGTTCAATATAGTCCCTGTACATGAATTAATGGAAGGACTATACTGAACATTTTTAAATAATTCAAGGACTAAATTAAACACATATTAAAAGTTCAGGGATCACATTAAATAAATCAAAAGTTCAGATATCAAATTAAATATTAGGTTAAAGTTCAGAGACTACATTGAATAAATTAAAAGTTTAGAAATCAAATTATATATTAAATTAAAATTTAAGAATTATTTGTATCATTTTTCCTTAACGTGTGCGTGCATGCATGCCATGAAAATGGAGGGCGCCGTTGCTGCTTTCATTTAATGCAAATAGGAGCCTTTTCTTTTGTTTTATTCGGCTGAGTCTTAATTGGTGTTGAATTCTCTGAGAGTGGAAAGAGAACAGCGTGTGAGAGAAGATGAAATGCGATGATGATGGCCAGCGAATTCTGCAGACCATCTCTTGTGCATTATAAAAGAGAGAGACATCCACCGAAGGTGTGAGCCAAGTTGCATTTGGTGGCCGAGAAAAAAGAGAGTTCTTCTCGTGAGGGATTTTTTTTGTTATAACTACACTCAAGTGATTTAGCTAATTAAATTCTTGCGAATACAATTTGTATAATTCCTTGCGTGAGATTTCACTAGGAATTGTAATTACTAAATATTGGGTGAGTTATTGAGTATAATTTGAGGCTGGGAAACACCAAGAGAATATTTAAGTGCTTAAGTGACTATAATATCCATTGTATTACTTATTTTCTACAGTGAAATTCCGTGTTACTCTCCTCATAGACGTAGGTTTCGATATTCGGATCGAACCACATAAATCCGATGTTCAATTTCCTTTCTTTCATTCCGACTATTTTATCCGATTCACTCAGCTATTATTCGCAACAAGATGATTAACAAGGTGTTGGCAAGGAAATTCGTTCATCTCCTCGTGATTTTAGTTTCAAGATTTGTCGAGAACACAACAGGAGAAAAACCATGAATGCATTAATTCGATGCGGGGTAGTGTGTGCTTAAGATCGCACGAGGAAATGGACCAGTTAAAATACTCGAAAGCTTATCCCGACTTCAATTGACGCGCTATACCAAAAAATAAAGTCGACACAACGTTTTTGTGTTACTTCGTTTGGTCGGGGGAACTTCCACTTAAATTTCCTATTTCATAATGTTAAAAATAGAAGCCTAGTTCTCAGTGCTAGTGGGAATGGGAGAATCTGTTGTGGTAAACCAAGGACGACCAAAAAGTCTGTCGAGCAATAACTCAAACATAAATTATTTTTGTAAATGAAAGAGAAAGAACTTGCAAATTGAATGATTGCTAATGAATGGATGAACCCTACTTTGATCTCCCAAGTGGAAGATCTACCCCAAATTTCAGTTCCGATCGGCTATATATGTAGCTTAATATCTATATAATCTCAAAGTGCATATTTCCAATGCCAAACAAGAAAGAAAAAGCACCTCCATGCATCCATAACAATTATTCAAAACCAAACGTAAGTGTAGGATATTGAGAGTGCAAGTAACATATATTTTTATTATTTTTCATACCTCCAGATTCAACTTCAAGCTCAAAGTCGAGCTCTTCAGCTCCAGTTCGAGTTCAACTTATGTACTGAAATTTAATTTTGGTAATCAATCTTACGAAAGTCGAGTTTTGGCTTCTAAAACATTTCATCAAGTAAAAGCTCAAGGCTTGATGAATAGCTCATTCAAACTCGAGGCGAGTGTCGCAGTCTAAGTTTATTTGAGCTGAGTCCTCGAATTACAATCGATGCATACGTCTCAAATGTCCCAATAGAACAAACTTCCTATAGCAAGTCTAGTACTTAGAATATCAATCTTCTTGGAGCAAGCTTAATTTAATGAGTCGGTCAACTGAAAAAAAAAAATGGCCCGACGCAAACAAATGCACCACTTATGGGAGATATATACCAGTCGTGACATCATCATTAACTACCTAAGTTATATCAATAAATGAAATATTTAGATCTGAAAATTTGATATGCTAGACCCAAAACCTAGAAACACGCCTCATGCCAGGAAGATTATATCGCGGTCAAACTATAAATAACACTATCATTATATGGGAACACGAGAGTTCAAACTGGTCTTGTCTTACCTAGCTCATAAAATATGCCAGTAAGCTATAGTTTAATTGTAATTTTAATAGGATGCACAACGAGAGGAAAAGACCTGGCTAGTTTCCGTTGTAATGCGCAGGGTATGTTGATCTCCCATTTTCTAAGGCTACCATGGGTACGACTCCGATATAGAGGCCTCAATTTCGAGAACTAGTTCGATTTGCTTCTTGATCTCTCAACCTCAGATACCCTTGAACTATAATCCTGCATGGACGGCATATCAGATTCAATGCCACTGTGCATGAAGTATGCGGGTCTCGAAGGCACTCGGAGTGTGACGGAGTGGCTGTTACGCATAAGAAGGACTGAGGCCATTGTTGGCCGGCTAGCCATGTTTTCTTGGACACATAGTAGACCAATGTGGCTGCACCTCACAATTTCAGTGCTTGAACCAGAAGTTATAGAGGGATCGATGATGTTCAATATTGATCCTTTCCTCCAATTCTTCCAAAGCTGCAAACATCTGACAAACATTGAGCATATTTTATCTCTGGAATATGATGCAATATGAGAAAGTATGTTCTGATACTCACATAGTTTGTAAGGACCACCGTGTCATCGCACATGCGGAAAGGATTATTCCTTTGACCACTTCTAATCTCCAGAACCAGCACTCCAAAACTGAACACATCTGATTTGACTTAGAAGTTCCCATGCATTGCATACTCTAGTAACATATATTTGCTGTGCTTCAGAATAAGTCCATTATATTAGCTCTACAATCGGCCTTGGTTCTTTTGATAAGCATTAACTCTATTATGTTGCGGCACTTACTAGGTCCCCACGATTCGGTGTGTCTCAGCATGAGTTTGGTCCAACTCGAACAGCCTCGCCATACCAAAATCCGATATCTTAGGATTCAAGTTTGAGTCTAACAAAATGTTGCTAGCTTTGAGGTCCCGATGGATGATACGAAGTTGAGAGTCTTCATGTAGGTAAAGCATCCCTTGAGCAATACCCATTATTATCTTGTGACACCTATCCCAGTTGAGAATCGCCCGCTTCAAGGGATCTATGCATTTTGGTAGAATCACATTCTACAAGACTACCATTAATCATTTTGTGAGGATCTGATTTCGCGAATGATAACGCAAGAAACACACCAAATATGAACTGATCAAGGCTCGAATTAGACACAAACTCGTAAATGAGAAGCCGTTTGACTCCTTCTAGACAGATACCTAAGAGCCTAATCAAGTTCCTATGTTGTCGCCTAGCTAGTAACATGACCTCATTCTTGAATTCTACTTCCCCTTGGCTGGAATTCTGCAATAGCAGTTTCACCGTGATTTCCTGTCCGTTGGAAAGGTGACCCTGAAATTTTGCCAAATCAGGTCCTTGTGAGTATCAATTGGTACAATGAAGCATTTCGAAGAGTATCAAATTGATGTCATCTTTGACTATTTGGTTGCTTAAATTTTGAATACAAGGAAATAGAGGGTGTGCTCTGTTCATTATTACCATGTAGACAGCACAAAAAATCGCCTTGTCCAAGCTTCTTGGAATCAGAGAAGTTCTCCGTTGCCGCTCTCATAGTGCTGAAATCAAATTGCAGCAACTCCGCCATGCTAATTTCATGCACAACTTCACCTAGAAGTACAAAAACGCGTCATTCAAAGCGAGCATCATTACCTTGTAGTTTTTTTTTTTTTTTTGATAATCGAGGTGTCCGCGCGACCGGCAAACGAAACCGGCGGTGATGCACGACTATTCCTCGAGTGACGCTAGCGCAGGACCCACCACCACGGCGTCACACTTAAGAATCCTTAACGACTACGCTGGGGTTTGAACTCTGATCCCTTCGTGGGAGACCAGAGCGCAAGCTTTTAGTATATATAAGTGCACCTGTAGGCATTACTCATATAACCTAAACCGTTAACCCTTATAAAGTTTTTGGCCTAATTGTCGAAGGTGATGCAGCTCTTACTACTTTGCTGGTGCAAAATCATAGTCATTAGTCAACTTAATTACTTTCATGATCTTTTTTTAACCTCATGAACAGTTGGTGTTCCCGTGAAAAGGATAAAGACTCGCCTTCGACACATTGTCTGGGCTGCTTCATCTTCCTTTTCACTTTCAGGAGCACGACAACGCCGGTGACAAGTAGGGCAGAAACACTTGTGACGACCGCAATGATCACAGTCATCATCAAATTACTCTTTCCAGCTGCAAGAGCAAAGGCACATTATGTTTATAATCATTGCTCACTAATTACTAAGTAAAACATTGCAGAAATTACTCAAGCGCCATTACGACTGTGGAAACAAAACACATTTGCAAAGATATAACAAGAACAGATGCGCAACACAAATTATGATGTGACAGATACATCGCGCCGTTCTTTGATAACTCAAGGTAGAGTTATTCGGATTTCTGGATTTCGTCAACCTACCAATTTTCGTCTAATAAGATTCCGAATATATGGTATTATTCTCAAAATTTTAAGTTTTAGGGATAATTGGTTGCCTTTTCGACTTCAATTTCATTACTTTCACGAATTTCTTATGGAAATCAGAGTAAAGACAGTGAAATGGTTTACAGAAATACAGCGGAGCGAGGAACTATTCAATGCAAGTTTAGAAATTTTTTGCAGATTTATTAGACGCTTCCAATGTGCACATATGGGACCGGAATATACATGCGGGAACACCAACCATGGATTTTCTCATCTTAGAGGAACACCGCAATGGAGGTGACCATCATTGTGGTGGAAGCCATTGCTAATGACAAAAACCAGTGTGAAGCTATATATACGTATAACAGCTTGTGAGCTATGATTGCCATAAGTTAGTGATTCAATTAACTGACTGTGATAGTTGATTAGTAGCCCTGTAAATGCATCAATATTAAAACATATCTTCTTTTCCCGAAAAGAAATAAAAATCACATGTGAACTGAGCATATATATTGACAAAAAGAAATTGAACATATATAAAAATAAAAAATTGAATGGTTTTATAGAGCATGTGGATTAAGCTCATATGAACAATTAATTGTGTGAATCTCATGCGAAATCCGCATATTTTTATAGAAAAAGAAAAAAACAAACCCAAAGGCCATGTACCTAACTCCTAAACAAGAGCCAACACACTTGATGGCAACAGTGGCGGCAAAGGTGGCGGTGCCGGAAGTGGTTCATTGACCGGATCGAAAAACCGATGATTGGTCTCGTACAAGATCAGGCAACTAGGCACCATGAAACGTCCTCCTGTGTACCTAACATAGCACTCGATCAGGATGCCTATTACCAGGGCAGTCACTGCATTGCTGCTCCATCAAGTCGGGTGTGTGTGAGGTTGATGTTTTGTATTCTATTGTTCAAGAGATTATGAGGCAGTTTCAAAAAGCCCCTAACACCTAGACAGCACGGGGGTCCCGCTCCCCGATGCGCGGATGTGGTTCCAGGGGGCCCGCCCCGGTAGGAGTTGTGGGGGCAGCGCCCCCGAGTCGCCAAAAACGTTTTATGTTCAGTCATAGAAGGATTTATATAGGAAAGCTAAATATTTTAGGTTATGTGGGCAATTTTGTAATTTATGCTGTATAGAGTTTCGCTACATATATTTAGGGCAAAACGAATCTCTAGAATATAGGCGGGAGGTGAGAAAGATCGGCTGTACACTTTTCTACGTCATTAGAGAAATTGGATCTCTTCTCCCCGTGGACGTAGGTAGTTGGAACATCTCCCCCGTTAAACCACGTAAATTCTTATGTTGTGCGAATTTTCATTAATTTTCTTGCATCATTGATAGGATCGAATTCAGATATTCGACACGGCATGCACTTCACCAATGCATAGATCATGTCAGGCCCCGCATATTCATTCCCCAATGCATACTTTCTCAGTTGAGCCCACCACCGACCCCGTCGCCGATCGCGGTCAAGAATGAGGCGTCCGAGTATCGGCGATGCAGCCCCGTGTAGAGGAGTGCCTCCTTCGGAGGGGGCAGGTTTTGAGGGCAAGGCATTGAGGCAGTACAAGAGCCTGCTGCAAGGGGGGCATGATAACATTTATTTTTCTATTTTTCTATTCCCGGAGTAGGTTTGGATAGTTTTTTATTTATATTTCTATTCCTGGGTTTTTTATTCCTCGAAATTTGAAGCCGAATGAGAAGTTAGAAATATCTACTTTTCTATTCTAGCGAAAATAACTTTTCTCTCTCTCTGCTCTCTCCCACGCCCATTGTTCTCTCTCCCACGCCTGCCTCGCCCCTCGAGTCCTCCCGCCTCCATTTTCCTTCGCCGCCACCCCGCCCTTCTCCCTCCCTCCCTCCTCCTCCCTCTCTCGAGCCATCGAAGGTAACTTCTTCCCGCGATTGCTCTTCGCTCTCGAGGTTCCGCTTTTGTTTTGGTAGTTCCGGGTTTGGCTTGTTCTGGGTTTTGGTGATGGTTGGATTTGAAAAGTCCTTCCTTGTGGTTTCTGCGAGTGGCGTGGGATCTACAGTTGGGTTGCGTCGGCCGATTCGATCTTGGCACGAGATGAGCTGGCCGTTATCTTCCTTATTCTTGGTGCTTGGCCCCATGGCCCCAGATGGGTTGAGGACTCGGTCGCGGGCGAGAACCTAAGTTTTATTTCTCGCTGCTCGAGTCGTCCGGCGGAATTCGCCCGCCGCCAGCGGCTCTTGACTAACTCTTTGCTCACGAATGCGCCCGGCGTGTTGGTTTGTGGGGCGGGCTGTGGCGCTTTCGGCAACGTCGCTTCGGCTCGAGATCCGGTTCGTTTTCGGCGTTTCGGTGCGTCCCACTTCGCTGGTCGGGCCTCCGTGCTCTTCCACCGGGCCCCAGCGCGCGCGGTGAAGTCGTCGCGGCCTCGATTGGCTTTTGTGATCTGGTCGGTGTTCGCCGCGCCCGGTGGCGCGGGGTTCTGTGGCGATTGATTGAGAGAATGCGCGACATTGCTGCCCGCATTTGCGACGCCGGGGCGCGGCATTTGGCTGGACTTGTCCGGGTCGGCTTTGTTTTCGGCGGTGTTGTTGCGGGCGCCGTGGGCTTTGGTCCCGGCGGTCAAAGATCCTTGCTTTCTTGCTGCTGTTTTTTTTTTTTTTTTTTTTTTGTGTGTGTGGGCGTTTGAGATGGAGCTTGGAAAGGTGGGAATTGTTCTGCTTTTCTTTATTGTTCGTGTGGGTGTGAATGCTGCATGCTTGTGGAGGACGGTTGTATTGAATGTGGGGGCATTAAGGATGCTGCTTGTTTTTTTTTATCTATTTATAGAAACAATGTTATGATGCTGAGGCTACATCTTGATTTGTTCAATACATTTATTGGTTCGCAATGTAGTTTACAGCTTCTTTGTCGTCCCATGGATTCTCGCCGGACTAAACGTGACTAACTCGTGAATTTAGCCCATGGAGTGTCCTGTTTGCAAATCGCTTGGATCTTTGAAACATTTGACCTCATATGTGCTTTGCATATATTCTGTTTTGCCTCTTGCGTCCCTCCCCTATTTGTAGTTGGCTGAATGAAGCTCATGACATAGAGTCCTCAATCTGATCTCGGTGCCCTGTAGGGTTTTATGTTCTTTCACAGTTCATGCTCTAGGCTCTTTACATCTGGGTTTGGTTATCACTTTGCAGGTACAGAAAGGTGATATTTGAAGCCATCTTCTCCCCGACCATAAAAGTATAAGCACTAGTGAGCAGGTAAATGGATGTAAGCCATATATGGCTTGCTATGTTCGACATGTTATCTTCAATTCTAGTTTATAGATTCATAGGTCTTGGTTATGTTTTAGGTTTCTAAGGTACAATTTTTTTCCTATTTGCTTTACTGCATTCTTTGCCCATCATGTGTTAATGATATTGCTTATTTGATACTCAACCTATTAAGGTTTGATGGCATCTCATAAAGGGACATTTGTGGCAAAGTGGACCGAGCCTTTAACCAATATTTTTGTAAGTTTATTGGTTGAAGAGGTAAAAAAAGGGTAATAGGACCACAACTACCTACAACAAAACAGGATGGAATAACATTCATTCCGAATTTGTCAAAAAGACAGGGCTAGAATACAATGTTGTTCAATTGAAGAACAAGGTAAACAAACTGAAGACGCAATTTAGTAGTTTCAAAAAGCTACTTGGACAGTCTGGATTTGGGTGGGATGAAATCAAAAACACAGTTCTTGTGGAGGATCCAAGTATATGGGATTCTCACATTCAGGTATCACTTTACTTGGGTCCGTTTGTTCATATGTGGATGTGACTTTTATAAATGTACTAACATATTTTTTTTTTTATTCACAGGAAAATAAAGAATGGGCTAAATTCAGGGTTGATGGGTTTCCTCAGTATCGTGAACTATGCATCGTGTTTGGTGATACATGTGCTACTGGGGATTTTACAGCTGGAAATAAAGAAGATGCGGAATCAGATGGAGGTGTCAATGAAGGTGTCAATGAAGGTGTCAATGACAACACTGGTAACTTCGACTTTGCTGATTTGGAGCAAGCTGGTTTCTATGACAACTATAATGAAAGCCCTCTCAGTGCTGGAGCCTTTAGCAACGTGAGACAAGCTGAAGAAATCAATGAACCCGAGCCTACCCCAAAGTCGTGAGAAGCATAACTTGAATAGGACTCCAAATGCCAAGAGAAGAAAGAGCAACTCATGCAGTGTTAGTGATACCTGTGAAGCCATTCGGGATGTAATGAAGTTGAGGGCGGACCTACTTACAAGTAGCTCTGTGACTTCACGTGGCTCATCACCTAGTGACCCATACTCCATAGCAGTTGTTATTGGCGTTTTAAAAGAGATGCCTGGCATGAATCCGAATCTTTATAGCAAAGCTGTGAACCATGCATGCCGGAATGCCATATGGAGGGAGGCTTTCATCTTATCCCCCCCGGAACTGAGACTTTGTCTTATTGAGTCTCTTTAAATAGATGGCAATGTGTATTGTTATGAACTGCTGTTTGTTTAAATTTCATGACCAATGATGTTTCCTTTAAACTATAAATTATGACCACATTGTTACTGTGGCAATTTTATATGATTATGAGACTCGTGCTTTGTTTGTTGTTCTTATATTCTTCTTTCATGTGTTGTATAGGTAATATGGAAGACGGTCAAAGTAGTGAGAATAATAGTCGTGTGGCGCGCGTGAATCGGTTGAATCGCTTGAATATGACTTTACCGAGCTTGATTTTGAAATATTAATAGCATGGTGGTTTATTGCTACGATAGATATGTCTATGCGCATAAGAGAACCTATTAGGGACAGATATTATCAGGACCTGAATGGATGAGAGAAATTCTTTATGGACATTCAGATAGGGTGTATGAAGCATTTAGAATGCAGAGACATGTCTTTATCAACTTGTGTGATTTGTTGAAGGCAAGAGGTTGGTTGGAAGATAGTCGATATATTAGAGTTGATGAACAAGTTGGGATTTTTTTATCAATGATTTGTCACAAGAACACCAATAGAGTTTTGTGTGAGAGATTCCAACATTCAGGACAAACTATCAGCAAATACTTCAATTTAGTGTTGAAAGCAGTTCTCAAGTTGGGACAAGAGATTATCACACCGCCTTCTTTTGATGTTGTTCCAGAGGAGATTCTCATAAATCCTAAGCTTGAACCTTACTTTAAGGTAGAATAAACTTGTATGACACTACTCATATATTCCTTTACATTGTTGTTGTTATTTTTATTGATGAACTTATGAAATAGTTACTTTTTAAATGACAGGGGCTGCGGGGGGCTATTGATGGTACTCATGTTCATGCTTCCGCACCTGTATCAAAGCAAATCCCTTTTAGAGGCAGAAAAGGAACTACCACTCAAAACGTGCTGTGTATTTGTTCATTTGATATGAGATTTACATTTGTATATGCTGGTTGGGAAGGATCGGTTAATGATTGTCGGGTGCTCTCAGCAGCAAATGGCAAATCCGCTTGCAATTTCCTCGACCACCGCCAGGTACTTATGTGTTTAATTTAAAAAAAAAGTAATGTTATTGACGATTAAATTTTCTTATAGGAAAATAATTCAGCTAATGTTAGTTGAATATCATGACCAATTCATAAATTGTCTTGTAGGAAAATATTACGTGGTAGACTCGGTTATGCATCCGCTCCGGGATTTCTAACTCCTTTTAAAGGTGAGCGATATCATCCCAAGGACTATAGAGGTGGTGATAGGCAACCAAGAACGGCTAGAGAATTGTTCAACCATAAACATTCTTCACTAAGGAACATTATTGAGAGATCATTTGCAGTACTCAAAAATCGCTTCTTCATTTTGAGACATATGCCTTCATTTGCAATTAAGAAGCAAGCACATATAGTCATTGCATGTTGTACTATTCATAACTATATACGTGATGAAGACAAAAGAGATAAGAACTTTGAGCTTTTTGAGATCCAGAGCATCCATATGAACCATCAGACAATGACACTATGGATGATACGTCGACCGAGGAAGGAGTCGAGATGAACGTGTTTAGGAAAACTATTGCCAACAAAATGGCGAGGGATCGCTCATATGGCGAGATTCCATGACTTTGTTTTTTAATATTCATAATGTACTTTGTTAGTTATATTCGAGAATTTCAAATTTTCATTGTTGTAATATGATATTTGAGGTTTCCAATGATTCAATGATCTATGTTTTCCCACATGTTCGACAAAAACAAGCAAGTTGACGCTGAACATCGCGCTTTTGGTTTTCCTCTAGCGAAAAGAACTACAAAGCAAGCAAGTTATATTAGGACAGAATTAACTCATGATGATTTTTACGGTGGTAAAGGAAATAATTTTTCTTTGTCTCATTATGATCATACAAGGAACAGCTCATGATGATCATACAAGGAGAGGTAAAGGAAAGGATCATCTTTCTTTGTCTCCGCCTTTTACAATAAACTTGAACACCTCACACCATTCTCCAATCCAAGAAATTCAACCACTTTTTGTAACAAAAATTATATAACTCTTCAAATCTATCGTGGAAAATTGACAAAAAAATTATAGTTTTTCTCAAACGAATTTTTTGTCCCGGGAGAAAGAATTTTTACACTAACAAACGAATTTCTATTCCGGGAATAGAAATTTCATACTGTTATCAAACGCCTTTCTCAAATCAAAAAATCATCCCTGGAGAAGAAATTGATTTTTCAATTTCTGGCCAGAAATTTTGCCCGGGAGTAGAAATGTTATCATGCACGCTCTAAGTCACCGCGGTGGAGGCCAAAGACATAGAGGGTTTGGGAGGTGCCAAAGATGGCGGCAGACGCATTGAAGAAGCCGTAGGAGAGCGACAGGGAGTTGGTGGTGGAGATGGAGGAGAGGAGGGTGGTGAGGGTGGTTTGGTAGGTGCTATTGGCGGTGAAGTTGCCGCTCGAACCACAGTGGGTCGCTGGGAATTGGGCGTTTATGGTGGAAGCAAACATGAGAAGAAGCAAGAGAAGGAGATTTGGAGGATCCATTTTTTTTTGTGGGGGGTTTTTTGAGTCTCTCTTTGATAGACCCAAAACAAAATGTGTCGAATCATTTTATATAGGGGCGGCCCCATGCCAGGCACACTAGGCCTGAGACATTATTAGTTTGAGAGCATATTATTTTATAAGACATTTAAAAATCGTGTGTACTTTTCCGTTTGGATCGACATCTTACTTCACTATTTCAAAGTTGTAAAGATCTTGAGTTGAGTTTTAAATTTACACATAGATATAAGAGTACGTTCAGGGATCACAAAATGTTACCTCTTGTACAACCTTAAAGAATGAAAGGCTGGAGCCATCATCCACCTCACTAATTTTGGCCTAAATGATCCATTATTGGTTGGGTTGGCAAAATACCATTTTTAAAAAGCGTTGTCGTACTAAATGACCTAAAGAATTTTGAATTTAGTAAATATGAAAATCACACAACATAACGAAGGGTATAATCTTAAAAAAGTAAATTTGTTGAAATATCTTATGAAAATTTATCACTTCATCAATGCTTCAGCCAAAAAAAAAAAAACACAAACCACATCAACCCGGATGGCCAAAGGTTGTACAGTTGTTGCAGAGTTATCATGTTTCTCTAGGGGCAACGTTTGAGTGTCAGATAAGTATTGACTCCTTTTACTGCGTCTCTGTCTTTTGTAAATATTACAAGACGGACAACGATTTCCAAGCAATGAGCAATTCCAGTCACCAAGAAGCATAAACTTTAATGGAAAAGCGAAGTTTCCTTTCTACGGAGTCTCTGTCCTACGCAATTACAACAGAAAAGGAGTCTCTTTTGCAAGATTAATAGAAAAGCATTGACGCCTTCTGCCGAGTCTGTCTTTTGCAAGTATAATATAAAAGCAAAGACGACCGGCGATTGCCAAGTAATGTGGAATCTTTACAGGACAAATCTTTACTAAAGCTGATGTTTCCTCAACAGATGATTAACTATGTGTTAAGGATATTTGTTCATCTCCTTGTGAGTTTTGTTTCACGTTTTGTTTAGAGCACTCCAAGAATAAAGTTATGAATCAATTAATCCGATGTGTAGGAGCGCGTCCTTAAGATCGCCCGGCGAAGTGAGCCAGTTCAAACATGCGAAAGCTGGTCCGGACTTCACTCTGCACCAAAAGAAAGAAAAGTCCAAAAATAATGATAATGCGACATTTTTATATTATTTTGTTCGGTAAGAGAAAACTTCCACTCAAGTCTCGTGTTCCAAAATTTGAAACGAGAAGCCTAGTGTGTAGTGCTAGTGGGAATGGGAGAATCTGATATGGTAAACCAAGGACGATGAAAATGTCTCTTGAGCAATAATTCAAACATAAAATATTTCGGAAATGAAAAAAAAAAAAAAAGAACTTGCAAATTTTATGATTGCTGATGAATGGATGAACCGTACTTTGATCTCCTAAGTGGAAGATCAATCCCAATTTTTTATTCAGATTGGCTATTAACCACAAATGATAAAAGTATAGGGTTATGTGCAAAAAACTTACTTTCACTAATGTGAAAAACTTTTGTTGCCCACGATATATTGAAAGGTACAATTTTATATCAAAAGTTAATAACCCTGTAAATTTAAAACTAAATAGTTTATAGGTATAAGTGTCACGATAGTTGTGTGTGTTTTTTACTATCGGCGATGCGGCGGAAGCGAATCGTAACTTTGCAATCAAATCAGGAGCCATAGAAATTTAATAAAGAAATAAAACGAGGAACAATAAAAGGACACGAGAAATTTTATATGGTTCTGTCCGAACGTTGAAACCTACGTCCACTGAGAGAATCGATAAATAATTTATTATTAAATTAGAGAATTACATGATTATAATCACTCACACTTAAATATTTCTCAGTTCTAATATATACTCAATATCCACGATATTTAATAACTCAACTCATTGAGCTTTGACTCCACACAAATCTCTCCGACCTCATGTCTCTCTTCGTCTGTTGAGCTTTCTCTTCTCTCCTTCCTACGTTCTCTGCGTTCCACCTTTTACAGATGATAGAACGGAGAAACAAGACAAATGGCACCCATCTTCAGATGCCATGCGTCTCCATGCAATTAATGATGACATGTGCGTATGAACATCATGCACCGCCACAAGAAAAATGACCATAGCTTCTGTCTTCCCTCTTTCTTCTTTTAATAACAAAAGGACAAAGAAAGCCCACAAAAGTTTACCAAAGCAAGAAGAAGATAGGACAATGGCGCTCACATCTTTCTGTATGGGCATGCATTCAC
The DNA here is from genome assembly GCA_024733475.1 of Syzygium grande. Lineage (NCBI taxonomy): Eukaryota > Viridiplantae > Streptophyta > Magnoliopsida > Myrtales > Myrtaceae > Syzygium > Syzygium grande. The sequence continues at coordinate 801,045 of JAMXDD010000001.1, forward strand.
ATTTTATGTGCATGCATTTATGAGGAAGAAAAATGGACGTGAAGGCATGTACATAAACCCATGTGCCAAAGATTTGTCCTCTTTTGCAAGAATAATAGAAAAGCATTGACGCCTTCTGCCGAGTCTGTCTTTTGCAAGTATAATATAAAAGCAAAGACGACCGGCGATTGCCAAGTAACGTGGAATCTTTACAGGAGAAATCTTTACTAAAGATGATGTTTCCTCAACAGATGATTAACTATGTGTTAAGGATATTTGTTCATCTTCTTGTGATTTTTGTTTCACGTTTTGTTTAGAGCACCCCAAGAATAAAGTTATGAATGAATCAATCCGATGTGTAGGAGCGCGTCCTTAAGATCGCCTGAGGAAGTGAGCCAGTTCGTATGTGTGAAAGCTGGTCCGGACGTCACGCTGCACCAAAAGAAAGAAAAGTCTAAAAATAATGATAATGTGACATTTTTATATTATTTTGTTCGGTAAGAGGAAACTTCCACTCAAATCTCGTGTTCCAAAATTTGAAACGAGAAGCCTAGTGTGTAGTGCTAGTGGGAATGGGAGAATCTGATATGGTAAACCAAGGACGATGAAAATGTCTCTTGAGCAATAATTCAAACATAAAATATTTCGGAAATGACAAAAAAAAGAACTTGCAAATTTTATGATTGCTAATGAATGGATGAACCGTACTTTGATCTCCTAAGTGGAAGATCAATCCCAATTTTTGACTCAGATTGGCTATTAACCACAAATGATAAAAGTTTAGGGTTATGTGCAAAAAACTTACTTTCACTAATGTGAAAAACTTACTTTGCCCAGGATATATTGAAAGGTACAATTTTATATCAAAAGTTTTTTTTTTTTGGTAACCCAGGGAACCCCCGCACGGTCGGCAGCCGGGGAGTAAACCCTGGGGGCGACATGTGATAGTCACCACACACGTGCCACCGGTTAAGTCACCCTCACCCGGTCCCGGATTCAACACTCAACCTTTTGCGAGAAGAAGAGTGCGCGCTCCAGCAGCGCCACCCAAGCGGGTGGTATCAAAAGTTAATAACCCTGTAAATTTAAAACTAAATAGTTTATAGGTATAAGTGACACGATAATTGTGTGTGTTGTTTAATATCGGCGACACGGAGGAAGCGGATCGTAACTTTGCAATCAAGTCAGGAGCTGTAGAAATTTAATAAAGAAATAAAATGAGGAACAATAAGAGGGCACGAGAAATTTCATATGATTCTGTCCGAACGTTGAAACTTACATCTACGGAGAGAACCGACAAATAATTTACTATTAATAAGAGAATTACAAAATTATAATCAGCTCAAATATTTCTCAGTTTTAATATATACTCAATATCCACAATATTTAATAAACTCATTGAGTTTGACTCTACACAAATCTCTCCGAGCTCATGTCTCTCTTCGTCTCTTGAGCTTTCTCTTTTCACCTTCCTACGTTCTCTGCGTTCCACCCTTTATAGATGAAAGAACGGAGAAACAAGACAAATGGCACCCATCTTCGGAAGCCATGCGTCTCCACGCAATTAATGATGACATGTGCGTATGAACATCATGCACCGCCACAAGAAAAATGACCATAGCTTCTGTCTTCCCTCTTTCTTCTTTTAATAACAAAAGGACAAAGAAAGACCACAAAAGTTGACCAAAGAAAGAAGAAGATAGGACAATGGCGCTCACATCTTTCTGTATGGGCATGCATTCACATTTTATGTGCATGCATTTATGAGGAAGAAGAAAAATGGACGTGAAGGCATGCACATAAACCAATGTGCAAAAGATTTGTCCATCTTCATTTAATGCTTCACGATTGGTGCTGTTTTGTTGAATGCTCCGCAAATGTACTTGTTCTTTTCAGAGTACTAATAAATGCTGAGCGTGCGGATCGATTAGACTTAAATTTGAGACATAATTTATTAGTGTGACATCTCAAATTAGGGGTGAGCAACTTGGACCGCCCAAATCGGGATCGAACCGAATCGGACCGGACTAACGAGTTTGATCCGGTTTCCGATTCCTAAAAGAGGAACCGGCTTCTGGGCGGTCCGGTTCCCGGTTCTAAGGGGGAACCGGACCGGACCGGATCGATAAGACCAGACCGACTATTTAATATATATTTTTATTTTTCTTTCTTTAAAAAAATTAATAAAATGTGAACTAAACTCTAAGTGAACTTCATTATTATAAATTCATTGATAAAAAATCGTAAAATGTGAATTAAACCCTAATTGAACTTCATTGACATAAATTTATTGGCAAAAATTAGTAAAATGTGAACAAAATCTTAAGTGTTTGACAAAAAAAAAATCCTGAATTCTAAGTAACTGGTTCCATTAGATCGGACCGGACCGACTCCGGTTCTTGATCCTAGAATCAACCAGTCCGATCCGCGGTTCCGAAAATTGGGCACCGGTTCTCTCGGTCTGGTTCCCAGTTCCACCTTGGAACCGGACCGGACTGGAAACCGCTCACCCCTATCTCAAATTCCACTTAGCTCCCACTGTACCCTCATGTTCTAGGATTCTATTCTCTTATTCTCCTCAATCCAAATGAATCCGCACATATTATTAGTAAATCAACCACCACAACGCGGAGTAAACACGTCACTTACTGCACACCACATCTTCTAGAGATAAGAAATGCTAATAATAATAGATCAAACATTTACTATAAAATGATTTATACTATATAGGTAATCCCAGATATATATATATAGTGTTCACACAAGTATGATTCTAGATGTGGCTCTCACGCGATCTAGAGGTGGCTCAAAACGACGTGGAGAAGTAATTTTTTTGAAACGTTAATATCACGAAAAACCCCAAATTGGTACATCTGCGACAATTTTACCCCAAACTATTTTTTTGACTACAAAAAATCTTAAAATGGTACACTTGTGATAATTTTACCCCGAACTATTTTTTTTACCATAAAAAACCCCACACTGGTCTACCTGTGACAATTTTACCATCGAACTAATTTTTTTACCACCAAAAAACATAAACTAGTACACCTGTGATAAATTTACCCTCTGTTAGTTTCCGTTAAATTTTACTATCAAATTGTTAATTTAATGACACGTGGTAATTGACATATATACCGGTTTTGGATTTTACCCCTCTGTTTGTCACAAATTTACCAATTTGTGATTTTTTGTGATATTAATATAATTTAACGGACACTAACATAGGGTAAATTTGTCACAAATGTACCAGTTTTGAGTTTTTAGTGATCAAAAAATTAGTTTTGGGGTAAAATTGTTACAGGTATACCAGTGTGCGGTTTTTGGTTGTCAAAGAAATAGTTCGGGGTAAAATTATCGTAAATGTACCAGTTTGGGGTTTTTTGTGATTAAAAAAATAGTTCAGAGTAAATTTATCACAGGTGTACCAATTTGGGATTTTTGTGGTCAAAAAAATAGTTCGGGGTGAAATTGTTTTAGGTGTACCAGTTTAGGGTTTTTCGTGGCATTAATCCTTTTTTGAATTTTTTAGATTATATTTTCTTTTTTTCTTTTACTGTTCCTCTTTTTCATCTTTTATTGTTGGGCTAATATAACGAAAAATCTCAAACTGGTACACTTATAATAAATTTACATCCACTAATTTTTGAGTGATCAAAAACCTAAACTAGTACACTTCTGACAAAAATACTCTAAACTAATTTTTGGGTTATTAAAAATCCTAAACTGGTAACCTCGTGACATATTTACACTCTGTTAGCTTCAGTCAAATTTTAATATGAAATTGCTGAGTTGGATGACATGACAATAACTCAATTAAAATGGTAAGTCCATGTGAAAATCCATATCAGTCTGGGGTAAACTTATCTGTAATAGTTTGAGGTTTTTGGTATCTCAAAAAGTAGTTTGGGTTAAATTTGTAATAAGTGTACCAGTTTGGGATTTTTCTTAGTATTAACCTTTCATTGTTCATCTTTCCTTTTCTTTTTTTTCGTCACAATGATCAGCATCTCCAATTACGAACAAAATTGAAAACCATCTCGATGCATAGAGAAGCTCACACCGAAGAACATGCCATGGAAATGAAAGATCCACCTCCGAAACCCTAACCACAACCCCAACATTCGCTCTCCTCAAAACCTCCTAGTGGCACCAGCGTTCGCAGCCCCGTGCGACGGGCATCACTGGCTAGCACATTCCATGGTCAATTTTTTTGAATCCGGAGAACCTAGGCCAGATTTGTTCAAGGGCAGGCCTTTCAGAAGCTTCAAGGACTTTGGCATTGGGAGGATGATCTGCTACATTGAGAATGTTAGATTCAAGCTCGACAATGGACAAAAACCATCTGATTCGAAGCATGAGAATGCGTGTGGAGGTGATTTGGGAGAGAAGAGCACGAGGCTGAGGCACCGATTTAGTTGCTCAGTGGATAGCTCTTCGATTTTGGAGAGTATGGAGGCGAAGAAGGCCATGGCTCCAGTTGTAATATTAGTGCGGAAACTGATAGGATCTTGCAAATTTAAATCAACGCGAAATCAATAGAGAAATAAATGAGAAACAATAATGACACTAAAGATTTACGTTATTCGGTTCAAGTGTCGGTACCTATTCCACATGAAGATCTAGCTGCAAATATTTCACTATAATCGGATCGCTCATATGCTCAAGTGTTTTTTATACCTAGATTACACCCAAACCCAAATGTTTACGAATAAATAAATAACTTAATTTGAATGTAAAAGTCACGGCACAAATCTCCCGTACGGTTGTTCAAAGAACTCTTCGCTAAAGTTCTATGTAGGTTCTCCGAAGAATCTTCACACGCGGCTTATTTATATATGTGAGTCAACAAATCAGCTTCGACCAATCTAGAAAGAATACGATTTCCAGTTGCCTAATTTTTTCAAGGGCTAATACCATAAAAAAAAAACTTCAAATTTTATGCCTACTGCGACACAACTATCTTGAATTTTTGTTCTATCACTAAAAACCCTAAACTTGCCCATTGTGACAGAAATACTCATAAAAAACCCTGAACTTATACCGATGTGCATATATACCTTGGATGAAACATAAATAGAGTGTATATATATCACACGAGTATAAGTTTAGGTTTTTTCATGATACAAAAAAATTTGGAGATATTTGTGTTACAATGTGCAAATTTAGGGTTTTTTGTGAATTTTTTTTGAAGCATTTTTGTCATGATATGCATGGTTTGCAGATTTTTATGGTAGTTGCTCTTTTTTAGACAGAAGGAGATATTCTTATCTATTCCTCTTGTGCTTTACCAAGAAAAATAGATAAGACCAAGAATCTCATCTAACGGCTCCAACTAATATGCGGTGAAACTTGACTGTTGATCTATATCCACTTCTCATGGCCACAATAGAATTCAAAATAGACATATCATACACCGGCTCAAACTAAAGGCATTATTTAACAGCTCTTGATAAGGGGGTAGAGCTGTGGACAATTGATCTAAAGAGAGCTAAGAGGATCTTTTTTTTCTTGTTACGCATTGTTTGGATATGATATGCAAATCTAAAAAGAAAAGAAAGAAACAAAAAAGATGGATAGTAAAAGAAAAAAGAAGATGAACGGTAAAAGAAAAAGAAGAAATCTTCAAAATTCAAAAAGTTACTCGAAACGATGTTGTATGGAGTAAATTTGTCCATGTTAAATCGCCGGCATGGTACGTACGACTGGACCGCCACACTAGTAATTTCTCAAGAAAATTGGCCAAAGGACTATTGGAGTTTTATGCAAAGATTTTTAACTAAATTAAAAATTTTAAAAATTATGATTAAATTGGTATGTAACAGCCCGAAATTTTGACCCGTTATCGAGTCCAATAAAGTGTATGTGAATTCTCGTGTAATTTTAGTAAGTCTCGCCCGGAATTGATCACTCACGGGATACTAACAAAAAAGGAAAGGCTAAATAGGATCAGGTACGTGGACCGAGAACTCGCCCGCGATTGAGCGCCGATTTCAACGAACGTTGAGGAAATATTTTGAACCAATATAGGCCGATCTTAGGAAAAAGGACGGGTCGATATTTTCAGCGACGTATGATCGGATCGCGAGTGATTTCGCACATCTGAAAGTACGCCTGATAAATAACCCCGATTTTAATCCAAACGATCGTGACCCCGGTACTAGTGATAATTCCTCTCGTTGTTCGAAATTGAGGCCATCATGACTCGGACAGTCTTAGGTCGATACGCGTAATACCTAAACAGCCACCTGTTAGCGAGAGACCCTAAAACTGCAAAACGAGCTATTGTGATCGCGATATTGGGCACGAACTTCGACATCAAAATATCAAGGGTAATTACGACTATTTCGCAAGACGGACGTCAATTTAAAGTGGCCGTTCATGTTTGGGACTCGACGCGGTCGAAAACCCGAAAACCGGCGAAATTGAGAAAAGACGGTTTTGCCCGGCGGACATCGAGACTCGATTCGGACGCCGATCGAGGTTATTTTTTCGCGCCAAGGTCATTTTGGGGTGGCCACACGATTTAGAGCGATTTTGGCCAAAAGTTGAATTTCGACAAAAAATTGGAAAATAATATTATTTTATTCCCGGATTTTATGGACGATTTCCGAGGGCTTAGAAATTTCATTTCGCGAATCCGACGCCTATATATTATGTTGGCCACGCACGTATGGAACGCCAGAGCAAAAAATTGGAATTTCGGTCCGGGACCGGAAAATTACGAAAATGCCCCTATAGTGTTTTATTTTATTCCGAATTTTAATGGATTTTAGGGGGTCTAACTAGGGTTAAGGGAACCAAACCAGACCTGGTTAGGTTTAGTTAGGGGTATTTTACCATAATACCCTTGCATTATTGGTGGGGTTTGAATATAGACCCTTGGATGAGGGGCATTTTGGTCCTAAGGCTTAGATTTGTGACATGTGGAACCCACTTTGGATAATGTTGACCACTTTTTGACCCTCTCTCTCTCTCCTCTCTTCAGACCATCTCTCTCCTCTCCCGTTTCTCTCTCCCCGACCGGCTTCTCCCTCACGCTTCACTCGGCCGTGCAGTTTCTTCCGCCCGTACCGTGCTCACGGAGACGACCCCGACCACGGAGCTGGGCTGGTCGTCCGCCGCCAGGCCGGTCCTCAGGCGCCGCCCCCGCCCCGTCGGCCGCCGTTTCCCCTCGTTTCCGCCTCCCTCAGCCGCTGCTCTGTCCAGTCGGAAGAGAGAGCAGCAGCGTCGCCGGACTGCCGCCAGCAGTGCAGCCGCCCCGCCATGCCGAAAGGCCGCCCCCCCTTGACCGCCTCACCACCCTAGCCCCCTCTCCACCATCCGCAGCCCCTAACCCCAGCCTCCCCTGTTTTGGCCGTGAGGTAGCCGTGAGCCTCACCGGCTACCACAGTCCGGGAACTTGCCGCCGAGCGCCATTGTCGATTCTACCGCCGCCCGGTGTCGGCCGCTCGCTCTCGTCGCCTCGCGTCGTTAATAGGCAAGTAAAACGCCTAATCTCTGAATTAGTCTTAATTGTGCAATTAGGGGTTAATTAGGAGGATTAGGCTAGATTAAGGCCTAATATTGTGCATTTTATGCATTGATTGATTAGAGGACCTAATTGGGACTTAATGGCATATTATGAAGTTAATTTGGAGCCAAATTAATGGCTGTTTTGGCATGGTCTTCATTAGAACCGAATTTGTATTTATTGGTCTAATGTGGTCATTAGGTGGATTAATGACTATCGGCTTGAAATTAGACATTTTGGAGGTGAATTGGGACTTGTTGGGACATTGTGGAATAATGCCATGTCCAAGGTTGATGGTTGAGGTTAATTGGTAGTGACAAGACCCAAGCGGACCCGGATTCTGAAATATTAAATTGTGTATTAAGTGCCGGGTATAAATTGGGCTAAGTGAAACGAATTAAATGTGCCAATAGTACGTTGATTGAGTGAGAAATTGTGGTTCAATGTGCTTGGTACGTCGGGATATGGCGATTGGTGTGAGTCCCTTGATATGTGAATTTCCATGTTGGTTTTGAAATGATTGAGAACAATTAATGACCATTGGGTCATGGCCTTCGGGTCGATTTAAACTGTGATGACCATCGGGTCATGGCCTTCGGGTCGATTTAAACTGTGATGACCATCGGGTCATGGCCTTCGGGTCGATTTAAACTGTGATGACCATCGGGTCATGGCCTTCGGGTCGATTTAACTACTGATGAGTTATAATGGTATTGAAAGCCTAACTTGCAGGGCTGAAGAATTGAAATTGGACTGTGTACCCATGTGAACTTACCATGATTTATTTACTGGTTCAGTAAATTGTGCGTTTTTATTTACCTCTGGAGATGCACTTTAGCCTAGTTTAGGATTAGGGTTTATTACTTGCTAAGTTTATCTCACGGTTGTGGTAAAACCGACATTTCAGATCCTCGGCCATGAATTTTGACGATGCGCCGTTACGTTTTGGGATCCCCACTCGCATCGAGCCCACAGTGACGGTTCATCCAGTGGGGAATGGCGAGGTGTACATACGACATTATACGTTAGTTTGGGTAGATGTGGGCTTAGCACATGAGGAGACCCACGAATATCTAGCTTGGTGTTTTCAGGACCGTTTTGGAGACGAGTTTGGTCCCATTAGGTCTGCCGATGTCCCGTTTGTCGGGGAAGGTCAGTTGGACCGGCAAAGGTCGAGGACTAGCGATGTTGTGGATATTGATATGGAGGATAGTTTGGATTCTGGTGTCGAGTATGAGATTGTAGATGACGAGGAGGAACACGAGGAGCTGGGCGGACTAGCTTTTGAGCCGGAGATAGTGGATCCCATCCCCTGCAAAGTGGATGCCGAGGCCCCCGAGCCTATGGATGTAGATGAGCATGTGCAAGATGACCCAGCCAGAGACCGAGTCGGAGGCTATGAGTTCTGACGAGGAGCTGGAGCAGTCTGAGAGTTCCTCTGAGCCCTCGAGTTCCGATCCAGATTGGGAACCCTAGGATAGGTCCCAGTGCTAAGAATAGAAGCTAATCCCCTTTTGATGTAACTTCCTCTTACCAATAGTTAGATGTTAATCCCAGGCCATAGATCCCTTTTTGTTTCGTGGCCCAGCTGATGTATCTTTTTGTGTGTAAATGAATAGTGTATATATATATGTTTATAAAGGACGTATATTTTGGCTTATTCTTCTATAACTGATTATCTATGCTTCTCATGGTTACTAAGTAATTAGTCTGGGTGTATATATATCATATACGTTGTTTCCGCTTGTGGTTTGTTTATTCTCTGACTTGGGTTTGCGGGTCGGTGTCGCTAATCCTGGGAGCGTCGCATCTCTTTTCGACCTTAGCGCGGATGTTCATGCTTCGTGGGGTACGGGGCGTGACATGGTAGGTATAGAACAGGTTTGATATTGATTAAGTAATCTTCCCAACGCGTCCACTTGCCAATGCTTTAGCATGCAAATGAGCTACATGTCCTTTGTCTATTTGACGAAACCCATTTCTTATGCAGGTATTACGAATTCTCAACGGACTTTAAGACCTTCAATTTGCTAAGGTATTAAAATAAATTACACAATTAATCCTTGCAATTAAAATATGGGTGGTCATGAGACCTAGAACCTATATATAGTTTTTAATTTATTTTAAAAGGAAACGTATTGAAAAGCGATTATTCAATTAACCAAGAAGGAATACAAGTACGTCTTCAAATTTTCAAAAAATTACACGTACAAGCGTCGTTATAACAATTAAAAACAAATTACACCCAAGAGAATGCCTAAAACATTCGTGTATTGGGCACTTGGTCCCTCACCATGATTTGGATGAGAAAGGGTGGCTGTCCTTTTCTTCGCGTTAGGCATGTTCTGCTAGAATCAATTCTTGCAGAAATCAATCAGGCTAGTAGACAGCCGTTTCTACAATTTTCATAGTCTAGTTGCACGATTGTCTTTCATAATCCGTCGACTTGCACTAAACGTAAACTTTGATGGTACCATAGACCTCGAGGGGTCAGGAAGTCGCAATGAACATAATTCATGTTTAAGTAAAAACTTAATGGGTTGAAGGCGGGTACTTGCACCATAACTCATCTCCCGTTATTCAAACAAGCACTGTGATTTTTAATTCGTATAGGTCATAAGAAGGCTAAAATGAAAAGGATTAAAGCTATAAGGAGGAAAAGAAAAGTCTTAGGTTGATCCAGAAGCGTTCTAGTGTTGAAAAATGAAAAAGCGATCTGATTACTTCTCTTAAAGGCCAGCCTACACCATTTGTTTCGAACATATTTGTACCTTGATCCATCGAATATCATAAGCATTTGGCATGGAACCTGTGACTCTTGAGCCAAATTTCAACATCTTTCATACTGCCTTCAAGTTTCAAACTATGTTTAATTTAAATTCTTCATCTCCTTGACTGATGGTATACATATATAATAGATTATAAGCAATTTTGGGCTAGAGCCTTTAACACGATATCAGTAAAGTTGTTCTGCTCAGATTGGGTGGAATGCAAAGTAGTCAACAAAAGGTATAAACAATATGACTTGGTGAAAAGAGGAGGCATAAGCAATTACCAGTGTGAAATTGTATATAGTAGTCAAAGAAAGTTTTGTTGTTTTTAACCAACCAGTCAACAAAACGTGTAAGCTCAGCAACTTCTGCTGAAAGGAGTAGCTATTATATAATCTTTATTCTTGGGTACATTTTAGTGAATGCAAAAAGAGTATTTTCGTTCAATGAGTAAAAGACTTAATACAAACAATGTATATTGGAGACTAGATGTTGAGGCGGGGCTGGAAAGACCGTCGTTCAAACCCTGACACAAGGAAAAAAATGACCCAAAAGTTTTAAAGATAGCGCAATTCTTGTCAATGCTCGGATGCAATGGCAGATCCTAGGAACATCAGCGAAGTGTTCATACTCTCATTTATTTCTATTCCTTCAAGGAAGAGCAAATGAATCTACTTTGTGTTCATAGAAACATTAATAGCAACAAAATAAACTCTTAAAAAGCATAACGCATGGTCTGTTTTGATGATAATAAGGAAATATTCAAACAAGCCACAAGATTGAAGTCGGAAACCATTCTAGAAACATATGGAATTATATTGAATGAGTAGTATTCTTGTATTAAATGATCTTTCAGTGATATTCTTGGAAAAAAAGATAAATTCATAAGAATAAATTCATATACTGCATGTTTATTCATACAGTATATGAATAAACATAAGAGCAGGTTTATTCACTGGTGGCCAGGCGCTCACACATGAACAACACACGCCTGAAAAAAACATAAGAGCAGGTTTACTCATATACTGTATGTTTTTTAACTTTACAACGAGTTCTTATCAACAATAAATTCAGATGCAGCTGATCATACTACATGGATAGACCTTCTTTCCTGTGCCTTTTGCTTGTCAGTTTCTTGTGCAACCACCATGGAAATGAGTCCACTCTGATCCACATCTATAGCAAAACTACAACTGGCACCTGCAGTTGCAAGCAACCGAGGAACAACCAGATAGCCCGCAAAATGTAGAAAAGTATGAACAATTGAACATTCACAAACTAAGGTACCACTAAATTTGCCGAACGGTTCATAATAAAACACTGACCAGTACGATTTTCAGTACCAGTCATCAACAGGATTAAGCAAAGTGGCCACAGTGCTTCTTACTTAAAGACAGTGTGCCTTCGACAATCACTGATAAAGCTTGATGATATATTAAAACGTCTTATGCTTAACTATCAAACTACATACTGACCATTGCCTAGTCATGCAGCTTTCACGCTGTATTCAAGAGTACTTTAACCGCCAAAATTAAAAAAATACGCTTTGGCGTTGTACTTGAATTTCATTATCATTAGTTCATTCGCCTTTTATGTCCTTTAAATTCTGAAAGCCCTCGACTATAATTCCTCTCAAAAATTGACGATCCCCTGTAATTTCTGTTTCGTCAATTACACACAAGCAACAACTCTGTGACATCTATAGGTTTTCAGAAAAATCTCAACAAAGAAGCCGCAATGTGTCAAGTCCCTTGATTTATCTTGATAAATAATTTGCCAGCAAGTGATTCTCCTCAGTGAACGTATCACAAACCTGCAACTGATGTGAGCACGTCCACATAAAATTTGCATTTGGGGCATCTCCCCCATTTCTTTTCCTTTTCAAGCTCTCTCACAATGAGATTCTCACTCCCTCTCTCAGCCTCATTCAGTGACCAGAACTCCCCGCAAGACACGCCAATGTGCCACGGCATGGAAAACTCGGCACAGAACAACCTATGGCAATATGGGCACTCACTCTATCTAATCACCTGCCCACGATCATAGTCCTTGATCAAAAGGGCCGAGCAGTTCTTGAAAGGGCAATAGAACTTCTGCGATTCGAGAAACATCGCCTCGCACAACGATTTATCCCACATGTAGAGGACATTCTCAGCAAGGATTTGCCTTCAGGAATTAGTCTGTAGGACACCCTCACACTCCAATCCTGGGCAGTCGATGGAGGTGACACTGTCCAGGACTTTGGTCTCCACATACCTGCTTATATGCAGAGACATCAAAAGGTGTGAGAACAGATGGTCCTGATCTTGAGCATCTCTTTGGCCTCTTATCTCTCTGCACAATATAAATGTGTAATTTATATGTATTATGAGATTTTTCTATAATTATATTTCTATCTATACATTGACTGCAATTTATCACTCCTATAAATACATATCACGCAACCTTTATTAGAGTGGAGCCACCATAAACACTTTGTTGTTATTTATCTTTGACTCTACGTCAACATGGTATTAATGTAGGAAAACGCATCCAATTCTTCAACATCTCTACCCTAAATCCACACTTCCTTTGCTCCAATTTCTATCTCAACAATGTCCAATATATCTCCAATATTTTCGTTTTCTCTATGATCTCTTTACCCATTATCTTCTCTTTATGCTAATCCCAATTTCCCATCACTTCTCAACAACATTGCGCCCAGTTTCACCTCTTCTTCCCTCTTCTTTGCTCCTCCAATTTCTGCTACTACTCAAATTAAGGTTGTGCCATCAATCTTGTTGTCTCTTGTTCTTCCCAACATCACAAGTCTCGTCTCCATCAAACTTGATGTAAGCAATTACCTTTAATGGAAATATCAATTTAAACTTATTTTAATATGCAACGATCTATTGGGCTATGTGGATGGGTTTTTCCATGTCTGCTAAAGCTTATAAATGATCAGAATGGCTATGGCAATGTGGTGGTCAATGCCTCCTATTTCACCTGGATCAAGACAAATCAATGTGTTTGTAGTTTGATCAACTCAACTCTCACAATCGAAGTTTTCCATGAAGTTCATGACCTTTGGACATCTTGGGAGATTTGGCTCTCTCTAGGATGATGCTTTACTGATTGTTGTGTGGCCAAGGAAATTGGACTAACACTTTTCAGAATGCCATTAACAAACCAGATCAGTCAATGTCTGACTATCTTTGGCATCTAATGCGATTACAGCATGGGTGAATGATGTTTTAAGTGATTATCGATGGAAGCATAATAGATCAAAGTGCATGGAATGGAAGTCGATGGGTAACTACAAATGAAGGATAGAAAACAATCGGGACCAAGGCACACGGGAAGCGCCACCAGTCAAGGAGCAAGATCGAGATTGATGAAGTTTTACCACCAAGGCTTATAGGACGAGCCACCCGCTAAGGATACGGTACTTCAGGATAGGAGAAGCTCACCACCAAGGCTTATAGAAAAATCATTAGCCTTGGATACAACTCTTCTTGACTCACTACCAAGGAAGAATCTACTTTCCAAGGCTATAAAAATCAGGGGTACATATTTGCTCACATTAAGACAAATCTCATTTGTTCACAATATTCAAAATTGACATATTTACATTTGAGATTTTGCCTCTTTATATAGAGTAACTAGGACTTAGGAAATAGACAAACATTAAAGACATGGGGACTAGACAAATATTTAAAGATATAGGAATTAGAAAACAATTAAAGACTTAGGAACTAGAAACCACATTAATGATATAGAAACTTGAAATCTTGACTTTTCAGCATTGCGATTCATCTTCCAAAATTCGTCCACCAATCTTGATGAGAAAACCATATTAAGAGATCAACAAATATCTAGGGAAATTGCTCAAAACAGCCTTTATTAGCTTTGAAATCTGCTACTAGTTTGGTGAATCGGTGACTTAAAATCTAATTGGCAAGGAAGAATCATTAACTCTTTAATCGATAGCTTGGTAGTCAATCGACAGCCATTCTTGCATATTGATAACTAGCATGTGGAATTAACATCTTCAAACTTGGATGAGTTGATCGACAAAGCCCGAGGCATCTACATCAATCGCCCCAAGTAGTGAAGATTTGTCCTCAAATCTTATCATGGCTTTATCTCCAAGATTGAAAGTAGCCAGAATTTTCCAAAATTATCCTTACCGAATGAACTTAATGTAACATCCTCAATTTCAGTCCCTGGGAAATGGTATGGTTTACATTTGGTGGTCTTCCAATTGGAGTCAATTTTACTCTTATTCTGGAAAACCAAGATTCGGATCTTTTGTACCCCCTTCATTCTGTTATTTTTGTAAAGACTTTTTTTATCCGAATTTCTAAACACTTCCTTCTTAAAAGTTTCTTCAAACATCTTAAAGTTTTACATAATTTAATTTCATAATTTTTGAACTTGATATGAGTATTACGATAGCCTAATTTCTAACCGTGTAAAACTGCCCAGAATGGATATTTCTATGATGTTCATACTTTCTCGATTTTCTGCAAATTTTTCTATGTCGAATTTGAACAAACTTCCTTCACAAAAGTTGTTGAAAACTTATTTCTATACAATATATATAAATTTGGAAATTTTTTGATATGATTTGGATTCTAAAAAGAGTTTACTTTAATAAGTAAAGATCCTATTCCAGAGAATAGATTTTAGTTTGTCTTTAAGCTACTAAAGTTGCAGTTAAAGAAAGATTCATATTTCATGTTCTTCATAGAAAATGTTTTTTAAGATATTTTTTATGACATATTCAAATTTGAGAATTTTTGGAGTTCATTTACTATATTTTTAAGCCCGATTTCTAGAACAATGCAAAAACTGTCGATTTTGCTATATTTTGAAAATTCATCATTTTCTATATGAGAACGTTGGAATCTCGACATGATGTCTTCTAGTGATTTAATGTGCTCATTCCAAATGAGCTATGCTAAGTTTTGATTAGAGGTCACACAAGGGGGGAAACCAAGAGGGAGCCAAGAGACAAGAAAGAGGGTTCTAGAAAGCAAGAACTTGGTGAGCAAATTGGTGAAAACTTAGTGAGCAAGTTGATCAAAGCTTGGTGAGCAAGTTAGTCAAATCTTGGCAAGCAAGTTGAAGAGGGGCCTATAAATAGAGGCACCCTTCTCTTTTCCTCACACACACGCACACCTCCTCTTCCTCTCTCATCTCTCACCCTCACGCCTCTGTCTCATCTCTCACCCTCATACCAAACACTTCTCTCTCTCTCTCTCTCTTGCCATTTGCCACCGCCGACTACCGTAGACACTTTCTTGTGATTATAGGTGATTAAAGGTAAATGAATTTTCTAACACTTGGATAGGGCGGTGTGTTATGCGGTTGGAACGCGGCATGTAAGTGGATTCCTAATCTTGGAATGGGAAGTTATGATGCGTTGTTGACTTAAGTTCTCACTCGAACTTTATTGAGACTCATGTGTTGTTATTTGTCTCGATATTGTACGCATCGTTTGTTACCATGCTCAATGTTCTCATCCATGCTTGTTGATTTATAAGAGAATGGGATGTGGTGTTGCAAGTTTGGCTCGAGTAGTGACCATGTCTGTGATGCTCGATGGTTGCATGAAGTTTTACTTCATAATCGTATGTCAAGGCACATACGAGTCATGAAACGGAGTGTCGTATGGTCTCGTACTCATGTTGTGGCGTTATGAGACAAGTTTTGCTTGGTATGGGTTTATAGTGGGATGTGCAGATCCAAGCCAAGTTCGGCTCCAAGCCGACGCTTGGCATGGCGGACTGAACCATATGCCCTCGATTGCGACTCGCATGTTAGGCGAATGTTCTAGAAATCATGATTATACAAGCACGATATGCCTTTGGGTTTGATTGCATGGACTAATGACATCAAGATAATAAACCAGCTTGTGTGATCCATGATGTGTGATCACTACATGAAGGAAGAAGACCGCCGTCACATAGCGTTGGCAGCAATGTCTAGGTAAATTAGTGCCGGGATGCCCTAGTTGAGTTAGGATGCACAGGTTGAGCCCGGATGCCTCGATTAAACTAGTGCCGGGATACCTTAGTTGAGCTAAGATACCTTGGTTGAGCCCGGATGCCTCAGGTGAGCTAGCCTCGGGATGCCTCGGTTAAGCCAGGATGCCTTGATTGAGCTAGGATGCCTAGCATGAAGCTAGATGTCTCGGCTGAATCGGGATGCCCTGGTTGAGCCAAGATGACGATACATGAATCTTATATGTGTGCCAATATGTGAATTCTATATGAGTGCTGGTATGTAAATTCTATATGTGTGCCGGTATATGTGTTTATTGATAAGCCGAATTTATATGACCGGATAAAGGTGAGCTTCCATGTAAACATAGCAAAGGCAAGGACAAAGCCTTTGTTATTGATTTGCCATTAACATAAGGTGGGGAAAATCTTTGTATGCGTTTATACTACAGCGAGGCATCATCCTATCACGAGTATTAGTGAATTTACTCATTGAGTCATCTCGGCTCATCCCCCGTTGTTTTTCCTTTTTAGGTCCGTAAGATGGAGGATGACATAGAGGAGCTAAGATTAACCTCTGCCTTCGCTTGTGATATGATTTGTATGTAGGAATGGCCCATGGAAAAAAAAAATGTGGCTTGTAAAAGATGTTCAAGTAAAATGGCCTATTATGCTTTTCCTAGTTTTCGAGGGTAAGATAAAGATGTTACATATTAATACAAGGTTTGCTCATGATACTTGTCATAACCCCATTGTTTGTTCTAACTTTGATTGTTCCGAATTAATTACTTCTGCTTGTGCTTAGTCAAAGATAATAATGAACGAGATGTCGCACTAATAACCCCCGAGATGGGGGCGTTACACTTAATTTCGACAAATTTCTCAGACAAACTCTTTAAAAAATCAAATAAACATTTGCCATAACTCTATAAAATTCTTTAGTGCTGAAAGCACATCATTCAAGCTTTTTCATTAAAAAACATTTCACGACATGGGTAACACTCTTTCTAATTTGTTTTGCTTTCAACAATAAGCAAGGAAAATCCAATCTTTTGTTTGTAAATGGTTCTCTCAACCTATGTTTCACTCAAGAGAAGGTTTTCCATACTCGTATTTCCCTCCCCAAGTTGAATTTTGTGGGTTATGGATGGATTTAATGGAACAAAAGAAATATGTTTCCAGTCACCATCATGCACGGTTTTCCTATGAAATTACCAAGGTCTCCTAAGAAGCAAATGGCAAGCATTCATAGGAATAACATCATACCGTACTTCACCATTATATTTTTTTCCAATAGAGCATTGAAAAAGACATCCGTTATGTCACGCCCCGCACTTCTCGGTGCGCCACATCCCTCGCAGAGGTCGATTCGTATGCGACGTCCCAGGACGCGTCGCCGACCCAAACCCAATACAGAGAATTAAAACACATGCGGAAGCAATTAAAACCACCCGTACAAAGATAAACGTATAACCTAGGGTAACCACTGAAATCCATACTTGTATTAATACGGGAATTCATTTACAATATCCAAGTACAGCCTGAGTACCAAAAATCAAAAGGATTTCAAGGCCACTACAACTAGCCGGGGGCTTCTCCCAAAAATTGCATCAGCACACCTGTCATCCTCAAGGCCGGGGATCTGAAAAGTCGGTTTTACAACAACTGTGAGAATAAATCTCAGCGAGTAATTCCCTAAACCTAAACTAGGCTAACATGCACCTCCTGACAAGTACTAAACAGCACAACATACACATAAAACTGACTCAGGCCCTCGGGCCTAAATCTAATCTCGTTAGACCCTGCAGGTTAGGCGTCAAATCGACAAAAAACAGCCACGCGGCAGAATATAAACACAGCACATACACGTGCATTTCTATGTCTCCACGCATGCTATGCATATGCTAGTGCTCGCACTCATACTCATGCCTCATCAATGCAATATCGCACACTTGCACACTAGCACTTAGCCATTTCTCAATTACTCCTCCGACCCGCGTAAAACGCATCAGGTCCGACATCTTCCGGTATTCCGGGCATCGTCCAGCGTAACCGCCTCGGGGCGGGTTCACTACCGCGTAACACGCATCGAGGTTTATTTCTTTAATCACAACGCCCGTGGCCCGTTAAAACGCCTCCGGTAGCCCGATGTCTCTGTGCCCATTAATCAAAAGCGCATCAGGCGCAACACCGATCTCCTCACGCGCGTAAAGCGCGGGTTGATGCGTCTTCACGGCGTCACCGGAGCATCGTCCAGCGTAACCACGCCATCGGGGACGGCATTCACTACCTGCGTAACCGCGCATCAGGTTTTATTTCTTTAATCACAACGCCCGTGGCCAGCGTTAAAACGCCTCAACTGGCCCGTGTCTCTGGCCAGCGTCAAAGCGCATCAAGGCGCAACACCGATCTCCTCGAACGAGCCAGCGTAAAGCGCGCATCGGGTTGGTCGTCTTCCGGCGTCTGGGCATCGTCGCGTAACACGCGCCAGGGGCGGCATTCACTACCCCGTAACACGCGCATCGGGTTTATTTCTTTAATCACAACGCCCATGGCCCGCGTTAAAACGCCTCAACCGCCCAGATGTCTCTAGCCCGCGTCAAAACGCATCGCGCAACACCGATCTCCTCACGGGCGGCCAGCGTAAAGCGCGTCGGGTTGGTGCGTCTTCCGGCGTACCGGGCATCGTCCCGCGTAACCGCGCGATCAGGGCGGCATTCACTACCCCTGCGTAACACGCGCCGAGGTTTAATGTGATCACACATTCACAAACCTCAATTTTATACGAACCCCGCGTTAGGCGCATCGGGGCAATTTAGGTGATCACAATGCACATGTCATTCGAGCATACTTGTGAATGCACATGCCGTGCCAATGTTCATGATACACATTCATGACTGCAATAACCACACTTGGGCACTCACAAATTTCACAATGGCATTTAGTTCAATGAATCACGAACCCAAGTAAATCAAATCACCCCACACAGTCATGGCACAATTTCGACACATAAATTATGCATATAAAACACCCAATTGGATCAACATGAAATTTATGCACCCGAAGCCCGCCAAGCTAATCTATTCTTGGTCTCACTGGATATGCAACTAGGCACCCTCAAATTAATCAGAATTGAGGCTCAATTGGCCAATCAGTTACACAAATCAACTAATCCCGATATTCACACGCCTAGTCCTCAAATTAATCGCGTCGCGCCCAAATTTAATCCCGTCGTGGGCGACCATCAAACCGTAATTTCTGGGCCAATAATTATCACCAAAATATTCTATTATACTCCCCAAATATCAGTCTAATTGACCACCACCAAAAATTAATATACGGCGCGCAAATAATCCACAAATAAAACCCGAACTTGAGCCAAATTAATCCGAACTGACTAACCCATTTATCCTCTCCTCTCGCCACTAATCCTCCATTAATTTATCAAACTAATCCATCAAATTGGCCAATCAAAAAACCCTAATTAATTCCA